>CAJNDV010018513.1:28174-55288 GCA_905221635.1 Symbiodinium sp. CCMP2456 | reverse complement strand
TATGTATTGAATATATATATATATATATATATAAAGTTATGTTATATATATATATATATGTTGGAAGACAATGCGCGACCAATTTTCGCCACACGGTGAGCCAGGAAGGGTGTGAGGGAAGGAGCAGCATGCACCAGTCCATGGACACCCCAGCCTATCAAACCTCTCATCACAGGCGGAATCCTACTAGACGTAGCTAGTACACATAGAAATAACCCTAAACCCTAAACCCTAAGCCCTAAACCCTAAACCCTAAACCCTGAACCCTAAACCTCAACGGTGTGTTTGTAAGAGGTTTATGGCCAATGTCGGCCTGAAGGCTTCCTGGCTAATGGGGTTTTGTGTGCGATGGTTCATTGGTACTATAATGGGTATTATCATGCATAGTTACTATAATTATTAGAATAGGTATTCTTAGTACTATGGGTACCCTAAACCCTAAACCCTAAACCGAATATTACTATGATGGGTATTAGTATCCGTCGTTTTTTTTTTGCGGCTCTGCTTTAAAGCTGACGTCGATCAGGGCCCAGGTTGACAGGTCGCAGGTTTCCAATGCAAGCCCTCCAGCACGACCTCTTGCAACCTGAACATCCTACATCTTTTTTTTTTTACATTTTGGGTTTAGGGGTTCAGGGTTTAGGGTAGGTTGTTACAGTTTTCTTGGTTGGGTTTAGGGGTTTAGGGTTTAGGGTAGTTTTTTTTACAGTTTTGGGTCAAGCACGGAGCACTCGTATGTAAGCTTGGCCAAAGCCGAGGGGTGTCGGCAGCCGACCGAATAGCAGTGAAGCTCCTGGCACATCAGGCAGGGGGCCATTTTGCAGGGTCAGGGCTTATAAGGGTTTAGGGCCAGGGTTTGGGGTTGAGGGTTCATTTAGGGTTGTATAATATCTAAAAACCTTGAAGACCCTGGAATGCGAAGTCTTCAGATTGAATATCATGCCCTGCAAGCTTGGGAAACTTTGCTACAGAAACTGGATGCTTTGACTTTCAGGCGGCCATGTGGATAGTTCTCTAAATCAGGGTCCTTTTTGGCGCCAGAATAGAACGGCACCCTTATGAACTGGACCCTAATTTAGAGAACTACACATGTCGGGTTGTCTCACAAGTGTTGTTTGCACACTTGGAGTAGGGCTCGGGAGGGTAATTGTTGTTTAAAACCCTGTTCTAATTATTGAGGCCCCTACATTACCCTTAAGCTGGAACCCTAAACCTACAAGGTCTTCGAACTCGGAGTCGTCTTTAGAGTCGGTGGTGCTCGATTTGCCAGAGACGTTCAACTCCCGAAGCTCTTCTGGCTGTCTAAACCCTATAAACCCTACATCTGCCCCAAGATCGTAAGCCGGAGCACATTATGATGTCTGTGGGCTCCCTGTTATAAGTAGAGTATAATGGACCCCAAAACCCTAAACCCTAAACCCTAAACCCTATTCGAATTATTAAGGCCCGTATATTAGAGAGGTGCCTCAGGTTCCACTCAGCTGCTTGGCCACTCAATCGTTGGAATAGAGTTTTTAAAAGGGTCTATAAGAATTAATTACTATAAGGGGTTTAGGGTTTAGAGTTAATTACTATAGGGGGTGATTAGAGGGGATATTTGAGTATAGTATAGTTAAGATAAGATCCGGAAGGGATAGCATTCTGAGTTTTATTTTGATACCAGAACTTAGAGTGTAGGCTGGCAGGTGTAGCAATACGAGGTTAGAACCGAGCACTTCACGATAGCGGCTTCTTGAATACGATGTGGAAGCCAGGCATGTAAAATGTAGATGCAGCTTCTTTGCCTGTTGGGCGGATCGGGGTATCCTAGGTGCTGGATTTGGGCTGGTGGAATGGACCTCGTGCATCCTTATGTCCTGGAGTCGGTTCTCAAGTGCTTCTTTTGGTAATTATTAAGAATCTGAACTCGTTAGGTCTGGCATCGAGCGATATCAGTTAACAGCATGGTATCAGGGAGTTTGAACTTATTGGGAAGATTGCGGTTCGGTGAAGCCGGACAACGCAACAGGAATGCCCAACACCTCCAATTCCCTGCACGGCTCTTGTGAACTTATCGTGTTCCTTTTGGTGGCCTTACTGTTACCCGAAACACGACACCCCAAGCCCGTTAATGTCCCGTACTAGCAGCATCTCTATTCCAAGCAGCCTGCCCAAACAAGAGGGGCCGTAATATAGGAGCCTGGATAAGTCCCAATATTATTCATTAAAGCTCCTTATTATATGGATACTGTAAAGGAGCCCAAAACCCTGTTAAACCCTACACCCTAAACCCAAAAATTAAGGCACCTACATTAGCTTCATCCTGATCCCTAACCCCCCCGCCCCAGCACCAGCGAACGGTTGGCAGGGTCGTGCCTTGAAGGCTGTGGTGCTCCACGGCCCGGGACCTGTAATTCCTGCAAGCATAACTACGCGTGCGGCTGCTCTTAATCAACTATAGGGGGGGGTACTTAGGCATAATTCTCAATCTTGGGCTATTATAACCCCTAAGAAACAGTTAACTGGTACTTAGGCATAATTCTTAATCTTTGGCTAATATAAACCCCGGAGAAACAGCCATGTTTTTAAATTATTGGTAGGGTCTTAAGTTCAGTATAGTCAAGGGAACGGTTTAGGGTTTAGGGTTTAGAGGTTTAGGGTTTTAGGGTTTAGGGTTTAGGGGTTTAGGGCTTAGGGTTTAGGGTTTAGGGGTTTAGGCTTTGGGGTTTAGGATGGTATTACTAGTCAGACAGGGACCCATAGAAGCTTGAGACTTTCGGCCGGGTCAGCTGGGATTACCTTAAACTACTAAACCCTGCTTTTTTTGTAGGTTCCTATTATAAACCCTAATATGGAATTTATAGGGACCCTACAAAAAAGTAGGTTTTGGTAGGTTAAGGTAGGGCTTAAGCTAGAAGCTTGACGAGTTTGGGGTAGATCTGGCCTAAGCCCAAAGCTCTCCAAAATTCACACTCTACATCTCAACCCCTAAACTCTACATTCTACTTGATAAACTAAACCCAGACCCAAAAAACACAACGTAGTTCGCCCGAGCATGCCTGCAACACACCTTAGAAGGAGCCGCTGCCTTTCACGAGGCAAAGGAACAGAGCAGGGATGCGACAGTCTCCAGATGTGCAAACAGCCCTGAAGGTCCATGTACCCAGAACGTATATACATGTATATAATATACTATCTTGGTATATGCACAGGCACCACGTTTTCGTATACAGGGACATGGAACATGGACTCTTAGAGAAAGACTCGTCTCTGCGACCTCGCTCCGCTGCTATATGGGGCCTTTTTGAAATAGCTATATTATTTTGGGCGGGCTCCGTATTAGAGTTATAGTAGAGCATCCCCCAAAACCTTATTCTAATTATGAAGGCCCGTAGTATAGAATCCTATCATAGATCCCGTATAGAGCCCTTTAAGGATCCCTTTAAAGGAACCCTATTCTGATTATTAAGGCCCCTACAGTACTTCCTTTGGCCCCAAGGTTGGTGGCTGAGCAACCTTGTCCGTAGACATGGCGGCCGAGACAGGCAGGACACCTACAGAGGTTGCTCCAGGCGTCAGGGAACTCTAGTAATAGGGTTTAGGGTTTAGGAAAGCAAGTCCGGTAAGTTAGAAGTACGGGCCCCTAATATGGACCCCTTTCTAGGGACCCCTCAAGAGTACATATAGGGTATATAGTGGGTGTATAAGGATCCCAGGGTTAAGGGCCCATGGTTGCAATCTTAGAGCAATGCGGCAACCGTCCGTAGGACAAGCATTCGTCTCAGCCTCTACTCTGTCGTCCCCAAAGCCGGTTTTTTACCAATGCACAAGCCTTTCACGCGATGGTTTGCTGCAAGGTACCCGACATGTAGACGATTCACAGTGCATCCTTGTGGGCGCCGCGTCATGCTATTGCAACTGCCCACTGCTGCTGCTGCTACTACTACTACTACCACCACTACTACCGCTACTACAACTGTTATTGCTGCTGCTGCTACTGCTGCTACTACGACAACTACCACTACCACCACCACTACTACCGCTACTACAACTGTTGTTGCTACTACTACTACTACTACTACTACTACTACGACTACTACGACTACTACTACTACTACTACTACTACTACTACTACCACTACCACTACTACTACTGCGACGACCCAAGCCGAACTATCTGGCCTAACTAGCTAACTACTGGCTACAAACTCAACAAAAACTACTTTTACGTACAACTGATTACTACGAAGTAGCTGCAGCTAGGTGTACTGGGCACTTTGGGCTGCCGGGATTGTTCCAACCTGTGGTAGCCACCGTAAGTCAGGCCTGACCGGAGCCCTTACAGACAGTCAGGTTTCACCTTGGCTTGCAAAAGCTGCAGCGCTGGCGAGCATACAGTGCTCCTCGACTTGGATCCACACTGCGGGAGAGTTGTGGAGTTGCGGAGTTTCCCTTCGATAATCTTCTGTCTGAGTTATGGGCAGTTCGACGGGATATCGGCAACGGTTTAATTAGCATTAAGGGTTCAGGGTTTAGGGTTTAGGGTTATGTAGGTTATGTCCGGATTGGATGTTGTTGCATCATAGGGACGGAGAAGGGATATTGCAGGGGCTGTTGAGGCCTTCGGGTGGCCAACAAGATCCCGGCAGCTAGGAGGGGTAAGTCGGAGGCAGCCCTGTCGAAAACATATTCAGAAATCTGAATTGAGATATGTCTATCTATATTTATATATAGGCATACACAATACATATACATACAGAGTAACCTTTGTCTTGCTTCCACAAAGTGCATATATATATATATATATACATACACATAACCCGTGGACATATATATATATATATAATATATATATATATATAATATATATATATATATATACATATGCACAGACACCGGTGGACATATAAATTCTCAGCGAACTTGACCTGGCCTACCTGTAACCTGCATTCGGTACTCCTTGCAACTCGACTTGGCTGTTCCTAACGCGAAGTCCAAGCCTTAGGCCTTGAACTCCAAGATGGGAATCAGAACAAGAGTTAGACAGGCTTTTAAAAATACATATCGTTAGTTCTCTAAATTAGGGTCACTTTTAGGATCCTTTCTATAAGGGTGCCGTACTATTTTGGGACCCAAAAAGGGACCCTAATTTAGAGAACTACCCATATACGGTTTAGGATTTAGGGTTTAGGGACGCTTTGAAAACACATATGCGGTGCAGAAACCCCGAAACTGTGGTCTAGTGATTCCGCTTTCTGTGTTCCAGCCCTGAAGATGCAAACCAGGGAGCTGTGTGGAGAAGGGATGCCATCGTCGAATAGTTCCCTTCCGGGTTGAAGAAGTGTTCACCCAAAGCATTGAGTCCAAAGCCATGAATGTAGGGACCTCAATAATTAGAATAGGGTTTTGGGGTATACTATATTATACTTATAATCAGGAACCCCCCGCCCAAAAAAAACCTATTCGAAGCAGTACGGCCCCCTCATTATAGAGCTGTTGAGTTAGGGCTTTTGGGAAGTAAGCTTCAGGAAATTTAGGGTTTGTTTCTTCATTTCCTCCATGGTCCCATGG
This sequence comes from Symbiodinium sp. CCMP2456, assembly GCA_905221635.1. Classification (NCBI taxonomy): domain Eukaryota; class Dinophyceae; order Suessiales; family Symbiodiniaceae; genus Symbiodinium; species Symbiodinium sp. CCMP2456. Next base: position 49,738 of record CAJNDV010018513.1, on the reverse strand, counting down.
ATGCATTTTCTTCCCTAAACCCTAAACCCTAAACCCCAAACCTTGCGGGGCCCTTTGGTCTACTTCCCAGGTAGGGGGCCTTCTGAGCCCTGAAGCCCAGGAACACCTTTGGCTTTACCCATAGGCCCCATAGCAGTTCCTTTTCGGGGTTCATGTTTAGAATCCTATCAGGTAATCCCCAAAACGGAACTACTATGGGGCCTATGGCTAGGGTGTAGGGGTTGAGGGTTCAGGGTCAATTTTAAGGTTTATGGTTTAGGGTTTAGGGTCAATGTGGTCTTTGCGGGGCGCAGCTGTAACATGCCGTGCTAAGGAGCGCGCAGCAACAGGCCGTGGGTCGGGTAAGAGACGTAGCAGCCTGAATATTTTGTAGCAATACGTAGTTGATACTATTCCTTAGGGTTCCTTGCTATTTATAGTAAAATCTAAAACCCCCAGACCTTATTCTCATGATCAAGGTCCCTGCACAGGCCTTTGTAGCGACATCTCCCAAACCTCCCCACCACGCGCTCTGGCCCTGAACATAACCATCCTCTTTGAGTTCTTAAAAAAACAAAGAGCCCTAACTAATTACCTACACTATTTTGAGGGTTCCTTACTCGAATGACAGTATAATGGGGCCCCAAAACCCTATTCTAGTTCTTATGCTCCTAAGGAGACAGAAGCCCCGGAAGATCCCACATCCCGAAAGTCTAAAGCCCCCTCAACATCGTCTTGTTTAGGGTTTAGGGTTTAGGGTTTTGGGTTTAGGATTTAGGGTTTAGGGTTTAGGATCGTCTTGGCGCCCCGAAGAGTGTGGTGGCCCTTATGCTTGGTAGTTCTTTCGTTCAGTGCAAAGAGATGTGGTTGCCGAGGGCGTGTGGCACGGCCACAGTGTGGTACACATTTGGGATCCCTGGGATTCTTGAGAGTCTCAGAGGCCCTCCCGGTAGGACTCGGACCGTGTGGCTAGGTGCTCTTTTTTTGTTATTCGGAGCCAAGCTCTACGTTTCTAACAATGACCGGACCCCCCCCCTGTCCCCCGGCCCCGCCTGGTTGATTCTTAGCCCCGGCCCGGCCCGCTCTGAAGGGGGATCCCAGGAGTAATAGTACAGAGGTACAGTAGACGTACTCTCTGCCGTGAAGTCTTATCAGTATACTGTTTATTAGTATTAGAATACTATTATATGCTTGCTCTTTTCTGCAATGCTACTGCAGTCGAACAGATAGAGTTTCTCTCTGCTCATTCCCTGCCTCTGCTTCTAAAGCAACCAGACAACAAGAACCGATTCCAGGGATCCTTTTTTTGTATCTGAGGGGGGTTGATTATTGCGTTTCCGGACGCCGTGTGTGAATTATTCAGCGGGTGGTAATTTTAGTAAACGCTGGCGTGATCTGCGGTATTGACTGCCCTGTCAGGGACGGCATTGTCGGCTGCACTTACGCTCGGCGCCGGTGAGGCCGGGGCATGGTTTAAGGATGATGGAGGCGTAAAGTCTCAAGGAGTCCTGCACCAGTTTCATGTCAGGGTTTACGGTCTTGGGGTTGCCTTTTATGTCTCAGGGTTTTGTGTTTTAGTGATTTCAGGCTAGGTTTGGTTTTTTTTTTCAGACTTGAGGGTCAGGGTTGGAGAGTTTGTGGGGTTTTGGGTGTTTACGGTTTGGTGTTTTGGCATCAATTTGAGCTTTGTGTATTCCGTTCTCTCTAAGCTCTAGCACCCAGGCAGTCGCACTGTTAGCCAGGAACCAGGATTGGCTTGATGCTGTGGCTGCTTTCGCAACATAAATGATGCCAATGTTGGGACGTTCTTCTGCAATCTACTTGTGCGGCAGAGCACAAATAATGTGGCAAACATATGCATCCTCAACGTCAACCCATGCTGACACAATTGATCCGAATTCCCCGAATTCAGATGGCAAGTTAAATCTTAACCCAGAGCCCCAGCCCAATTACCTTTATAAGTTGAGCTCAACAGTAGGCCATCGCTAGGCTCTCGGCGAGACGCAGCGCAAGCACTTCCTGTCGGCACCTGTGCAGCATGTAACTCAAGGATGAAGCATGTTGATGATGGTGGTGCAGTTGATCACCAGCGTCCTTGTCATAGTCCTTTTCTTCTTCTGCAACAGTATGAGCATCTCCACAACCACCACAACCTCCACCATCACGAACTGAAACCATCATCGAGATCGGGACGAGGAGCATACCGATGGCTCCGTCACTCGTCACTAGTCTTGCTACCAACCGTGTACAGTAAGCTAGTGGTGCACGAACACAACTCTGTGGCCCTCTACCTCTGCAGCCATCAGTGTTGAGAGTTTTATTCTAGCAGAAATGGCGAATGGCTGGAGTCCGGTTTTATTTCAATTTTCAGTCTACTGAACTGCGGTTTAGGTGTTCGGCTAACTTCTGGAAGGCAGGGCTAGGGAATTTGGCAGCGAAAGATACCCAACATCACAAATCTACTCAGTTCGTGTTCAGGAACTACGAATTCGTTTTGAAAAGGAGGGACCCCAATCTTAGCCCCAAGCCTCACGTATAGGCACAGGTCATATGATTCATGCGGTCCATGTCATCGAATCCTTATCACTGATAGTTATTTAGTATTCTTGCTTACTTTGTGACCCCAGCCCCCGAATTTAACCTAAGAAACATTGTAGACCCCAAGAACCCAGATAAGAAAGCCCCAACATCCACGAGCCACGCTGTCAGAACCACAGTTCGGCTTTGGGGCTCGGGTTCATCAACTCCGAAAAGAAATCCTGAAGAAAAGTTATTATACTGTTGCAAGGACCCCTGGATAGTAAGTACTGCGAGCTTAAACAGTCGTAACCAACAACCCTATTCTCCAAACCCTGAAGAGTATACGATAGCAACGGCAGCAAGGGCCCTTGTGTAAGAGCCACCAGCAGCCTATCAGTAAGCGGTTTGAGAGGAGAGCTTTAAACGAGAAGGGAGTCAACCTTTTTGTGTTTATATGCGGGCTACTGGCCCCTAACATGCCGGGATTCAGACAGCCCTATCATATACTACACTATACTAATATACTACACTATACTATAATACACTATAGCAGGATAGCCAAGAGTGGCCATGTAATCGACCCCGATAACCGCCGCCGGCTTGGGCATAACAGATACGTGACCGAAACGAGCACTCGGCATGACTCCAAACATTTGGTGGACTGCAGGGCATGGACACCTCGATGGTGCTACCCACTGCTTAAGAGGAATTATCCGTGAGCCAGTGCCAAACACGAGTTGCCCCGCATGCTGCTTGTGAAGATGCCAAGAGGGCAGCTGAGTTGCTGCATCGGTATGTTGGGCCTGCATGCACCGGGCACAGCGTCAAGACGCCGCTTCAGCCTCGCAATGTTGTTGCAACTGTCGAAAAAACCGCTGGTGAATCCGGAAGCCTTAAATCACCGGACTCAACTGAATCACCCTAACCCCCCAGGTACCTACTATATAGGGTACTAGAGCCCCTAGGGCCCTATATAGTAACCTGGGAGGTTAGGGTTAAATTCAATTATTCTACACCGAAGAGTTTCCAAGGCGCGGGCTTTCCAAGAGTGGTGCCGAGCGCTTACCGAGCCCGGGAATCCCAGAAGATTGAGCCGCAGAGGGGTTTTTGGGTTTTGTAATGCGTTACAAAGGAGTTTGCAGGGTTTTTTTGTTGTACTATCGTTGTTTTCAGGTTTTCACAGGGTTGGATATATATATATATATATATGATGTAGTGGCTCACATAGGGTGCTTACAAGGTCTTCCTGGGGTTTCAGGGCGGTTGAATTATGCTGTTTTGATGAGGTCTCCCCAAAGCTTCGCGGTTTCTTGCGAGCTTTGTGGCTTGTTTACAAGATTTGCTGACAGGAGTTTAGGATTTAGGCTGCTTTAGAGTGTCGGGTACCTGCAACCTGCCAGAAGGTTTAGGGTTTAGGGTTTAGGGAGAAGTCTTCCCCAAGCCCCCATTTTAGGTCGCGGGAATCTGCACTTTTCCATCGCAAGATCGACATGCGCAACTCGGCTCTTTGGTCTGGTGGGGTGTCAGAGTTCGGGATGTCCCGGGTTTCAGTGTTCCCTAAACCCTGTACTTAAAGTTCGAAGCCCTCAACCCTGAAAGGAGACATGCTAAATGGCTAAACCCCAAACCATCTTCTAGCTGATTCTAGCTTCTGTTGGGGCCTTGGGACTTCTTTGGGCTTTATAGTGCCAATCTCCGCCTTATGGCGGCGTTGATGTGACTGTGCCATAGTATGCGAGCCAGCCCCATTCTAATCGTCAACGCCGCTGGAAACCCTTATAACAAGTCAGATGAAAGCAAATAACCCTCAAGCCTAAACCGTGAACCCCTAAACCCCTAAACCGTAAATTCATGAAATCCTCTTCTAAAACCCCACATAACCTAGAAGGCCCGCGTCTCATTGTAGGGCAGGGGGAGATGATGGAGCTCCTGGTTTTCCGAATGTCTATGATTAACAAAGGGTAATTTCGGGTTATAGGATAGTAGAGGGTTTAGGGTGTGATTGCCTGTAATTATGGGGCCATATCCTGCTACTTTGTGCGGTTGGGGATATGGGTAGAGCTTAAGCGCATCTTGGAAGCCATAGTATGTAAGCCCAAACTCTCATCGAATTGATGCGACATGTGTATTGCAGGGAAGCACTTTGTATTGGGGTTGGCATGTCTAGCACCCTAAAGTCTTTGGACCCTAAACTCTTCACCCTATACCTTTAGTCCTAGGCCCTAAACCATAGGATTAGGGAGACCCCTTAAAGGGGGACCCTTCTTAATTTGAGAGGGTCTATATCCTCAAGGGTCCCCTTAATCCTAACTCCTGGAACTAGAGACTTCCAAATCAGAGGACAGGCGCTGGCTGTTTCCTGCTACTTCAGCCAAAGGGTACAAGGGCCACGCAGCCTCTATCATTTTGGCTCCTATTATGTACTACTGACAGAGTCGCAGATCATGCCATAGATTGGTGTAGCAACGCGATTCATCTACCCCATTCCTTGATGACCATGATAACTGGAACCTGGTTCCAGTCAAGTCATAGCAGGTTATTGTCGTATACTCTACCATAACATACTGTATCATATTATATTCGGGGGTCCGTGAGCAGCACTCGTTGTCAGGGAAGGCGCTCCTGCAACGTGTGGCAACCATCTGGGCACAAGACGAGGCTGGCAGCCGAAAGACAAGCCGTGAGCTTGACTGGGTTCTGGAGTACCATACTTGAATACTTTTTTGGGGGACCTGTTCCTTAAGGGAACCATTATGAAATTAAAGTCTATACTTTTGTCTCCCTAGTTACTTCAAAGTCTAGTTGACATTTCGGACAATCTTGCTCTACAAGTTAGTATAGAAGCCTAAATAATTGCCAATATTACTGTTTGGGTTCCTTAGTATAGTAGTACTATAAAGGAGCCCAAAACCCTATTCTAGTTATTTAGTACTATAAAGGAGCCCAAAACCCTATTCTAGTCATCAAGGCCCCTACACTATTTGTTGTGCCTGCAGGATTTACAGCGTGGTTCGGGGCCTTAGAGGTTCCTGCACACTCCCATGGCTCACAGTGTGCTCCAGTTGTTTTATAGTAACCTACTGTTGTCGCCTAAATCATACAATTACTAGCTTGTCGCCTTACGGTTGCTTATTATGACTATACTATTGAAGGGGAGTTGCCTCATAGCAACCTACTGTAGAAGCCTAAATCATAGAATTACTAGCATTATTCCTTATGGTTGCTTATTGTGACTATACTACAAAGGGGCCCAAACCCTATTCTAAGCATTAAGGCCGCTACATTACCTAAACCCCTAAAGCCCTAAATCCGACCTTTCAGGTAGCTGTAGCCCTATAGAAGGCCTGATAGAGCGATCTATGCTAAACATTTCAGACCCTGTTACACACCCTCTACATACTGAACCGTCAGAAAGGCCTCATACTTGCAGCAGCTTCTCAGAAGCATGCACGAGTCAATGAGGATTCCTCCACGCTTATTTTGGCAGGCGTCCACGCTGCTTCGTACCTCCTTCGACCTCTGGCACTCCACGCAGATCTTCTTGGCTGTGGCCCCAGCTATTAGGCCCTGTCAGTTCGGACATTTGTGTTCAGGGCTCACGGCACCCTACACCTCCAGTCACCGATATGTAGCGGCTTAATTACCTTTGCTTTGGGCGCTGCAAGTGGCATGCCTGGGTCTCCGGAGGTATCAGGGCATGTTGCGAGGGTCGTAAGCTAAAGCAGAGCGCCGTGTCCTGGACACGTCGTCTTCCTGTGCCAACAAGACACGGACTTGTCTCCGCAGCATTCTGCAGCCAGCAAGCTCTAACAGATACTGACTGAGCGCGAGTTTCTTCTCAGACATGGCAGGTCAGAAACTGATCTGCTTCGGCGTTCTTTGCATCTGTTTGTGTGTGAGGTCCTTGTGCGCGGCACCCCACTGTCCAGGAGTTCACACGTGGCACACAGTCACTGCAATGCGAGGGATCTGGAAGGCTGAGCTCTCAGGTATCAATGAGGGGTCGGCTGCGGAATTCTACTCGCACAACTGCTCCAGCTTGTCAACATTCGAGATTGAGCCTGCTGCTAACACCAGCTTCGGCTTCGAGTTCGGGCCAGGTGCCGATTTCGACATTGCATACACCCTTACAGTGGTGAGAAGCAGTGCGGAGCCCTTGAATCTACTGAGCCCTTCCAGCCAAGATCAGCACTCTGGGCGGCTCATGGAGAAGTCAGCCTCAAAGAAGGACTGTGAAGACGACACCGACGGTTGTTTGCTGCAGCTAGCTGCAAGCTCTGTTACCACTTTCACCAGCATGGCTTGTGTCTTCGTCATCACAGCCAAAGGGCCGGCGCAGCCTGATGTTCGTGTGGAAACATTCAACGGCGCCATTTGCCGCTGGCAGGTGAATCCGGGATATGGCGAGAATTATGAGGTGGATTTTAAGCCAAACTGAAGGGGTAAGCAAGGCTTGTGGAAGGCTGTAATTATCCACAAGTGGTCCGATGTAGAACTCTACCAGGTGCACTCATGATGCACGCTGTTGTACCCAGCCTGCTACTATATGTAGTTGGTTCTGCCCAGCCTTTGAACGCAATTCGGCTTTGTGTACCGAGGTGTGTCGTGCTTCTCATACTTGAGACGGGCACCAAATACTTTGATCTATGGTGTGGACGAAAGCTCTGCCTCCATGGTGCATTCTCACATGCACATCCATTGCGAAAGCGAGTTATATCACGGTATAGTATAGTATCGGCTGTTGATGTTGTTAATGTCTATCCTTCCAAATGACTTGTACATGACTTGTACAGGGGCCCAAAGCATTGCTCATTCGGAGTTGGCCACCGCGAAAAAGTGCGATTTCCACTCACGAGCTCCTTCTCAGACATCGGGCAGCGAGGCAGGAGGTTCAGGGCTCAGGGTAACATGGGAGTTTCCGAAAATAATGGGTATCTTATTCTGGGGTCCTTATATGAAGGATCCTACTATTTAGGGTACTATATGAGGGCCCCCCCCAACTTTCGGAAACCCCCACATGCCAGTTGTTTGAACGGTACTCTGACTCCTCCGTCGCAGCATGTCTCAGCCATATTACCAGCGCTGTCGAGATTGACCACACCATCACTCCGAGGTTGAAGGTTTAGGCTTGAATCACAAGGTGTGACACACCGAAAGCCACAAGCGCTTGGCCGAAGGGGTCGTGGGCCGTAGGTTATAGAAGTCTCTAAACCAAACCCTCGAACAACCTCAGGAAAGCCTTTAAATCGCACCCCCAGGAAACGAACCTTTCACCAAAGGAAACCAAGAAGCCCTAAGCCCAAAAACACTAAACCTGAAGCCGAAGATTCCGTGTAGAAAACGAGACATAACACTCTCACACGGAGTCCTTTAAAGTTTGCAGGAAGCTTGAAACCCTAAACGCTACCCTAAACCCTAAACCCTAAACCCTAGGCGCGCATCAAGCAGATGGGGGTCGCCCGACGACGCTTGGTGGAAGGACTCTTGAGCACCCAGGCGGGGCGGCCGAATGTAGGGGCCTTAATAATGAAAATAGGTTTTTTGGTTTTTTTGTTGGGGGGGGGTGGTCCGTTGAAGAGTTCCTTGAAGGGTCTATAAAAGGGCTACTACAAGGGTTTAGGGTGTAGGGGCCTTAGTAATTAGAACAGGGTTTTGGGGGCCCATTCTACTATGATCATAAAAAGGAACCCCCCAAAAAAATGTATGGGTAATTATTTGGGCCCCTACATCATGGTTTCGGCTTCGAGGGGTTAGGTTTCAAGGCGAGGTGTTCCTTAAGGGTTTACCACAGGGGCCTAAAGAAGATAATTACGGTTTAGGGTTTAGGGTTTAGGGTTTAGGATTACCAAAATTTTATTCTTCAATCTAATTATGAAGCCTCTACACCCCAAACCCTTAATCGTAGCCCTTATAGAACCCTTTAAAGAGCCCTTTAAAGGAACCCCCCAAAACCCAAATCTAATTACCAAGGCCCCCACATTACAGAGTTCGGGGTTTCTCACGCCGTCCGGGGTTCCTTAGCTGCTCGGAACTTTGGGGTTCGAGTTTAGGGTTTAGGGTTTAGGGTTTAGGGTTTAGGGTGTTTTCAAGGTTGTATTAGAGTTGCTTTAACGTAGGGGCCTAAGTAATTACCCATAGCCAATACTATTTTGGGGGATCCTTAGTGGACTTACAGTATCATATGCCTCAAAACCCCATTCTAAATTTGTTGAGGCCCCTACAGAACCCCAAGCACCTGTGACAACCCTGAGCCCTAACCCATACACCCCAATCCCTAAACTACACCCTTAACTTGCCCTAAAATCTAAACCCTACAGGGCCAGAGGCCCAAACCGGGAACCGGGGAAAACAAACCAGGCCAGCCGTTAAACCCACAGCCGAGACCACAGCCCAAACCCCAAATGGTTCGGGTTTAGGGTCTAGGGCTCTTGGGTTTTAGGCTTCAGGGTTTAGGAATTCTTGTGTGACGCATGCTCGTGGTTGTGGGTTTTCAGGCACGCTGCCCAGTTGCTCGATGCAGCCTTTCTCCAGTGTTTGGATTTAGGGTTTACATGGTCTGGGCTTAGCACTTAGGTTACTAATCCGCAATGGAGAAAGCCCCTTGTTTCGGCTTCTGTCGCCATGCAGGGCGAGAAGACTAGCCGGCTGCCCAGCTTCGGAGATTTTTCAAGTTCAGTGTCGGTTTCCCGGGGGGTTTAGGGTTTAGGGTTTAGGGTTTAGGTTTGTAGGACTTTGGGCCCAGGCCTTCAGAGGCTAGGGGCTTGAACATTCGTAGGCGGCATGCACGGGACTTCGGGGCTTTTCGCGGGTTACAGCGACAGCAGGTTCAATGTAGGGGCCTCCACAATTAGAATAGGGTTTTGGCGATTCCTTGTTATAACTTATAGTATAGTATACCCCAAACCCTATTCTGATGAGAGAAGGCCCCTACATGTGGCGCCAGGTTCATGCTTCCGAGAGTTGAGGCCGTATTTAAATATCCGTTGGTCTTTGTAGGGTTAGGGAGCAAGCTTCAGGATTTGGAATGGAGGGCCTGGGGCATTGCCGAAATCCTATCTATAGGGTTTAGGGTGGAGGGATCCCCTCTGCTAACATACCCTACTTCATGGGACTTGAGCCATTCGATCGCCCAATTCACTTACCCCACAACAGCCGTGAACAGCTTCAGGCTCAGTTCCAAGCCCGGAGCCGGGGCCATTGCCCTCAAGCCCATGTGGGCAAGTATCCTCTATCCTACTTAGGGCTGTGCACGTGGGGCTTTTTGGGCGTGCGGGCCCTCACGGATTCGTGAACCCTAGGCTGCAGTTCTTCCAATATCTGGGATATGTGCGTTAGAGTGTTTCGGAGTTCTGAATTCTCGGACAGTTGGGTATGGCACTTCAGGAACCCAATCTCTGCATTTCCAGGCTTAAATGGTGAACGGTTGTGGGTTTAAGGCAGGGCTGACGGTTTAATCTCATTCTACGCTTAAGAATTGCATGCAATCAAGTCAGGCTCGGGTGTTTTGGAGCATGTTTCCTTGCAGCTCTGCCGTCGAACGTACAGATATGTCTGTGGAACAGTTTCCTTCCAATCATCATACTTAAAGTCCTTTGCGTAGGATACTGGCTATCGTGGAGCCAGCCTTCACAGTACTCAGTACTCTCCTCCTCGCTGTACAGTTACATGCTGTTCCCGCTCATATAAGGGTTTGAATCTATCCACCTCTCTCTCGCTCTATATATATATATATATACTAATTATTACTGCTGTGCCTAGTGTACTCCCGTCGCTCAGGTGGCTTGTTCATGCGGGGGCCCCCGGACCCGCCTGTCTCCGGCAAATATAGGGGCTTAAACAATTGCTAATACTATTGTGGGGTTTCTTATTATAACTATAGTATAGTGGGCCCCAAAACCCTATTCCAATTATTAAGGCCGCTAAATTACATCTCGTCATAAGTTGTTTTATCGTCTTTAAATCTCTAGACTCACCCTGCTACGCTTCCCGAAAACACCCGAAGCCCTACAGCCTAAACCCCTAGACCCGAAAACTTCCTCTCCCCCGCAAGAAGGAACCCCCGAAGCCCTACAAGACGAGAGGGCTCTGAAGTCTCGTCGTAAACTGCCCCGCAGGCTGTAGAGGTTTATCGGGCTTAGGGTTTAGGGCCAAGTTTAGGGTTAGGATGTAAAGTTTAGGGCTATATAGGGTTTTTGTTTTCAGGGCTGCAGGGTTGAGGGTTCAGGGCTGTGGGGTTTAGGGTTTAGGGCGTCGGCGGAGTACAAGTGAAGCAGGGTTGGGGGATTAGGGATGGAGGCTTCAGAGACGTTTGGGTTGAGGGTTCGGTGTACACTTGGCCAGTATACCGTGCCATCAAACAACTCTCAACTTGCAACATCGGAACCCTGAGACCCCAAGCCAAACACCTGCGAACTCTCTGCATCCTGATGCCCTAACGCCAGGCCCAATCCTCCATGCCATCCGTACGAACACGGAGGCTAAAAGGACTCTTTAACCCCTAAACCTCAACGAAAAACACCGTTTAGGAGTTGTGGGTGTGGAGGATGTAGAGATATATGTGCACACGTGAAGCCGTGCGGCGTCTGGCAGCCGAAGCGCTGACGTGCAGCTATTGCTCGTGTCCTTCTGAGAGCTTCCGGGGGGATGGAAGTCTCCATGCCATGTAGTGGCCCTGATAATTACCTATACTATTTTTGGGGGGTCTTTTTTATAAACTGAAATACGGAGCCCCCAAAACCCTATTCTAATTATTAAGACCCCTACATTAGCGAGGCCTAGCGGAATGTGGCGCAGGTCTCGACTCTCGGTTGCGGACTGGTGAACCGTGCTCACGTCACGCCATGGTTCAGGGTTTAGGGTTAGGGTTTAGGGTTTGTAGGGTCTATAGGGTTTAGGGTTTAGGGTCTATAGGGTTTAGGGTTTAGGAAACGTTGACCTTAAATGGGGCGGTTCCGAAAATAGGGGACCCCAATATAGTACCCTAAATAATAGGATCCTTATTATAAGGACCCCAACATAAGGTACCCCTTATTTTCGGAAACTCCCAAACTGCTAAACGTTTAGGCTAAACTCTAAAGCCTAAACCCTAAACCCTAAACCCTAAACCCTCTAAACCTAACAACTCGCGGAAGATGCGGGAGGCGGCACCTCCTGGAGCTCTGGCGCGGCGCGTGCAACGAAGCGTACGAGGCGGTTTTCGTGCCTGGAAGGCTTGGGGTTGAGGGTTCAGGCTTAAGGGTTATAGGGTTTAGGGTTATAGGGTTTAGGGTTACGGTTATAGGGTTTAAGTTTATAGGATTTAGGGTTTAGGGTTTAGGGTTTTAGGGCTTCAGGGGTTTAGGGCGTTTAGGGTTATATGGTTTTGGGTAACTGGGTTTATGGTTTAGGGTTTAGGGTTTAGGGTTACGGTTATAGGGTTTAGGATGAGGGTTGTGAAACCCAAATTGCAATTAAACCACACACGAATCTCTTCCCGAAACATGGACGGTTAAATGCAAAGCCTAAGCTTACATTGTCATGCTCTTCACATCGCAAGCTTCCCACACAACGAACGAAGCAGTGAATCCAATTTTGAAGCCACGTACCCTCAACCTTAAACTTCCTCTATGCTGCACCCAGGACCCGATCTGCAGGATTCAGCTTTCAGGCTTCGGACTGTGGGTTTGTTGGGGGTTCGGGGTTAGGGTCTAACGCAGTTGAGGGTTTGCGGTGAGGGGTTCAGGCTCCTACTGGGCTTGTACCTCTCTATATATAGATATATACATACATATCTATATTTATATACACACACGCGAACTTTAAAGCCCAAACACCCCAAAACACCTCTTCGAAGCCAGAAAGCATCAAAACAAGCTTGCGGGGACTCTGCCAACATGCGAAGCCAAAAAAGCCCTGCACCCTATAAGCCTCATATCCCTAAACCCTAAAGTAGGGCCTTCCTAAAACCGATACACTAACGTCTAGGACTCTTTCAGGTGGGTAGTTACCGATATAGGAGCCTTATATAAGGCCTATATCCCATATAGAAGCCTTATAGAAGCCCTACAATACCCTAAACTTCCCACCTGTAGTTTCCTTTATAATAAAGTAGGGCTTTCGCAAACAAAAAAACCCTAAACCCTAAACCCTAAAGTAGGGCTTCCCTAAAACCGATAAACTAAAGTAGTAGGCTTTCCTGAACCCTAAACCCCTAAACCCCCCTAAACCCTAAACCCCCCTAAACCCTAAACCCTATAAGCCCTATAAACCCTGAAGTGGGGCTTTCCTAAAACCTGCCGCTGCTCGTCAGTCGCGGCGCCGTTTGGAGCGGAGGCGGCTCGCGGCTTCGGTCCTCTCTGGCAGGCAGGCTCGGGTTTACGGTTTAGGGGTTCAGGGTTTCGGGTTTAGGGTCTAGGGTTTTAGGGTTTAGGGGTTTTAGGGATTACAGGGGTTTAGGGGTTTCGGGTTTAGGGGTTTAGGGGTTTAGGGTTTCGGGTTAGGCACTGTTATGGAGGATACTTCCCCGAATCATAATAGTAAATCCTAATAAAAAACCATAATAGTAATTCCTAGGTTAGAAAGCCCATAATAGTAACTCCTAGTTTCGAAGCTCATACTAGTAACTCCTAGTTTAGAAGGCCATTTGCATAATTCCTAAATTTCGAAACCCTACATTCTACCATAGGGGTACTTAGGACCCTTTGGGGTCGGTTTGGAGATCTTAGGCAACCCTTGACCCAAAAACCTTAAGCTCTTTACAAGACACAGAAACCCCCAAACCCTGAGCCCTTTATAAGACAGCAAAAACTCCAAAATCTAAGCCTTTTATACCAGTAAGACACAAAAACTCAAAACCCTAAACCCTGGTTGAAGTTCAGATCTTCGGGCTTGAACCTCAGGTCGTAGGGGTTTCAAGCTTAGAGCTTGGGCTTGATGAGGTTTAGGGCTTATAGGGTTTAGGATTTAGGGCTTAGGGTTGAGGGTTTAGGGTGGGAGGAGGGGGAGCTTCGTTGAACGATCTACATCCTGTTGGGGTCCTGGCATGAAGGGTTTAGGGTTTAGGGTTTAGGGTGTTGGGGTCCCGGTATGAAGGATCCTAGGCTCATGGCGTTAGAGCTTGTGGTTGAGGATTTCGGGTTAGAGGATGAGAAGGGGTTCTGTTCGAGCTGGAAGCTCTCTTCGGCTCTTGGAAAATGCTCTCCGAGATTCTGGGCTCTTGGAGGGTAATGTAGGCGCCGAATCGATTAAACCGAGATTTCGATTGCAGGACCTGCATGACAAGGTCTGCTAGATTTGAACAGGGTATTCGTGTAGTTTCAACTGTAGTATATTAACATAAGGAACCCTGAGAAACAATGGACCTCTGACGGTAAATCGGCAGAGAGGAAACAGCGTCGAGAACCACGTGTTTTGGCTGAGGCAATAGATCAAGGACTGGTCAGAGACCCTGCAGAAGAAAATAGCATCGCCCTGAAGCCCCGACGGCCATACAGTCCGCAAGTCTACCAAAACCCGAAGCCGAAAACCCCTATACCCTAAGCCCCCAGACACTAGCACCCTAACCCCCCAAACCCTAAGCCCCGCAAGCCTTAAGCCCCAAACCCTAACCATCACTGCACTGGCGCAGGTCTCGCCTGGGAATGCAAATCCTGGTGAGTCAAGCGCCTCCATCTCAGCAGATGTTAAAGACAGGGGCTCTAATAAGATAGGGCTTGTGTAAGACAGGAGCTTCGATAACCTAAGTTCTAAACCCCAAACCCTAAACCCAAATAGTTTTGTTTTAGAGAGGGGGATTGTGGGATACGCACTACACTTGTCACAATGAACCCGAAGAAGTGGTATTACTATATAATATGCAGGCTTCCACGTTAGTCTTACTATTTCAGGTTTATGTGGTTAAGAATTTCGGGTGTAGTTCCGAGGAAGTTTAGGGTTTCTTGTTAGGCTGTCTCGGTATTGCGGGGGCTCCTTACTAAATATACCCCTTGTGGGGGGAGGGGGGTGGGGGGTCCTTATTATAATGATGGTATAGCATACCCCCAGCCGGGACATCCAGTCCGAAAGTCATGAAGGCTCCCCTCCTGCAGTTTCAAGGCGGAGCAGCGGAGTTCCGTTTGTCTGCAGCCCACCCTAAAATGGGTTTAGGGTTTAGGGTTTAGGGTTTAGGGTTTAGGGTTTAGGGTTTCCAAAACCCTCCCCAAGCACCAACCCTGACTCTCGAATTTGCTGAGCCGCTTCCCTTCACATCCGGATTCTCCATGACTTGTTGTTCCTGAAATGTTGTAATTTCTTCCCGGATAAGTTCGTCCATCCTATAACACGAATGTACAAAGAGCTCTACTTTGTCTTGGAGCAGGTGTTGAAATGACGCGCATGGCTACGATACTACTCCTATTGCCGTACGTGCATCCCAAGCCCCGAGCCCCAGCCGACAAGAGGGTTTAGGGTTTAGGGATTATAGGGTTTAGGGTTTAGGGCTCCAAAGCGCAAACCCTCAAGCCTCAAACCCCAAAGCCGAAGCCCCGAGCACAAACCCTGAGCCCTAAACCCTAAATAAACCCTTAACCCTATATCCCTAAACTCTATGTCCCTATATCCCTAAACCCTAAACCCTAAACCCTAAACCCCAAAACCTAAACCCTAACCCTATATCCCTAAACCCTAAACACTAAATAAATAAATGCTCCAAACCCCCGAACCCGGGTCTCCAAAACCCTATGAAGCCCTAAAGCCTACAAGCCCGACAGGAGAAGCCAGAAAGATGGAACGTAGCTAACATAGGGGCTTGAATAATAACCCATATTTTTTTGGTGGGTTCTTTATTATAAGTATAGTATAGAAACCCTATTCTGATTGTTTAGGCCCCTATACTATCCCCATGCCCTTAAGGTAAGGTATAGGGAAGCCCAGCACTATTCATCCTAAGTCCATGTTCTAACTTTTTTGTGCTCACTGTATCTAACTCAAGACCGCAACCCCTAAGCCCCTGACCCTGAAACTCAACCCTTCGAACCCAATCAAGCCTTAATATAACTCTAAGCTCTGAACCCTGCAATCCCAGTAAGGCCCTACTCATCACTCAAAGACCGAAACCCTAAACCCCTGAACCCTTAAGCCCTAGACCCTTAAACCCTAAAGCCTTAAACCCTAAATCCTTAAACCCTAAACACTTAAACCCTAAACCCCTAAACCCTAAACCCTAAACCCCTAAACCCTAAAACCCTAAAGCCCTAAACCCTAAACCTCAACCCGTAAGAGCCGTCCCCAAAGCGAGGTTTCAGGCCTGGATCGCCGAGGCGCGAGAGGGTCGGGTGCGGGGCCCGGGCAGCCAAAGACCAAGGGTTTGTTTTTTCTTAGGGTTTTGGGGTTTTAGGGTTTTTAGGGTTTTGGGGGTTGGGTTTTTTAGGGTTTAACGTGTTTCTCGGGTTGTTAGGGTTTGGGGTGTTTAGGGTTTTTAGGGTTAAGGGAATAAGGTTAAGGGTTACTAGGAGCTTGGACTTTTTCGAGGGAGTTCAACAGTGAAGCTGAGGTGTGTGTGCGGTTCAAGGCTTTCGGGTTTAATCAATCCCAGTACCTCGTTGTTAGATTCTTGCTCTGATTATACTTAATAATCCTGTAACGTATCATGACTCTGCTCATCGCTTTTCTTACAATCCCAAAGGGTCCTAGGTACTGTTATGGGGAATACTTCCCAAAATCATAATAGTAATTGTTAACTTTAGAAACCCTAGTTTTTCAGCTCATACTGGTAACTCCAAGTTTCGAAACCCATAATAGTAATTCCTAAATTTCGAAACCCTACATTCTAGCATAGAGGGGCTTAGCACCCTTCGGGAATGCTTAACATACCTTAACCTACCAAAAACCACTATTTTTTGTAGGTTCTTATTACAAACCCTATTTTGGGATTTATAGGGACCCTACAAAAAAGTAGGTTCTGGTAGGTTAAGGTAGCTTAACATGGACGAGACGACCTCCGAGGCTTCGGCTTGGGCCTACCGGAGCGCGCGGCAAGGGCAGGCGAAAGCAGCACCGAGCCCAGGGATTCGAGGGCTTGGTGTTTGGGCCTTAGGGTTCAGGGGACAGGGGGTTTAGGGTTTAGGGTTCAGGGGCTTAGGGTTTGTAGGGCTTACATTCGAGGGTGGAGGAGTCGGGTTTGGGGTCCTTTGAATTTCAGCAGGGGATGGAATGCAGGTCTCAAGGTTTGGTACTTTGGTGGGCAAAACTGCCAGTCTAAGAGGCCTCACGGCTTCTAGTAATCCTAGAAGGTATGCGAAGTGCATGCAAAGATCACCCACAACATTGACATTAATCACGACAGCCGCGATGGTAACTCCGCCAACCTTGGTGAATAACGAAAACCAAGTAGCTTACTACAATATGCTTCATCCATCAGTAGCAGGTTTATACATACTTTTTCAATGACATGTGTTACTACTTTTTGCATGGACCACGGTGATTGATATTGGAAATTCGACAGAAGCTTTAGAATAAACCTTAAACCCTAAATCTTGCAGCATAGTAAGACTTCGTCAGCGTGATCTGGCCAAGCTCTCGGCCTTGGGGCCTCGGATTTAGGATTTCGGGTTTAGGGTATACCCTAAACCCTAAACCCTAAACCCTAAACCCTAAACCCTATAGTCTAGGCAGCCCTGCACCCGGTGGAGGCCTCAGGGGCTTGGGGTTTTGCAACTAGGAGTTCTGGATCTGCCGCACCTGCAAAGGGGAAGCCGAAGTCCTGGCTTCGAGCCGGAAAGATGATGCTAACCTAGGGGCCTTAACAATTGGAATAGGGTTTGGTGGTAAATTATACCATAGTTATAATAAGAAGCCCCCCCAAAATAGTATTTAGGCCCCTATATTAGCCAAAAGTAGGGCCTTGTCTCCTGTAGCAGTTCAGGCGACTAGCTCCACGTCTTACTTCAGCTGCAGACGGTCAGTTCAGCTGGGCAACCTGTAAATCCTGGATCCCATTACCTCTGCGCCCGTTTGAGGGCCGCTTGGTAACAGCAAACCTGTTTTTGAGGCAACCGAATATAGAGTATAGGCCCGTGACTTGTCCAAACCCCACAAACAGCGACTTTGTACACCTAAACGTTCCTAGAGGTCAGAGCATCGGCGCTACAGCATTCCCGCGGACTGACTAGCAAGTCTGTAACGATGGTGGCCAGTTTCTATCGCCTGACCGCACGCCAAACCTTATGCAGAACCCTTCTTTTGCTCGTGGATTGATGATGCTAGGACACCTGTCAGGGTAACTTACGGGGGCCTCTGAATGATTAGGAGTAGTTTCCCACATTAGGATTCCGTGCTCTGCTTATCGTGGGGATTACCACCAAACCCTGTAGGCACTACTAGGATCATGGGACTTAGCAACTAAGGTTATAAGTCCCTTAATTGGGGTTATAAGTTACATTAATTATAACCCTACTTACTAAGTCCCATGATCCTTTAAGTAGCGTTTTGAGTTCACCTTTGGGTTTCCCAGGCTCTGGCGGCCCGCATCGCTCTCAACGAAGAGTGCGCATGTGTGACCTTGCTGTTGCATGAGCCGAAAGCTGAGAGAAGCTGGCTTTCGGGGTTTAGGGCTCTGGATGTTTTGGTCTGGCCTTTTTGGGGGGGTTAAAGAGCTCGGGGGTTTAGGCTGAGGCTTTTGAACACGGAGATTTTCGGGGTTGCACGGATGGCCGCACCGGAGCAGACCCTCAGTTCAGCTTTGGCATGAAGGGGGCTTGACAGGTTCACACCCAGAGACTCCAATATCCCTTAATTAAGGAATATACCTTAAATCATATTAAGGACCCTACTGTAATTTAAGGTATATTCCTTAATTAAGGGATATTGGAGTCTCTGGGCAAGTCGAGAGGTGTTGGTCCTCCAACGATGCCGTACCACCACTGGCTGCTGTAAGGGAAAAAGTGGGGTTGAAGACTCCGTTTGACTACTCGCCAGACCTTCAGCCCTTATGAAGTGTAACCGTACCAGACAGCCCGAGCAGGGTTTGCTATTTACGGCTGGTCGCTAAGGAGAGCGGACAGGTGGGGCATCTACCTAAGCTAGCTGCCGTTTTGCCATCTGTTACCCGCCCGAGCGAAGCTGCGCTCCGATCCCTGGACACATATGGATGTTAAGGAGGTCCCAACCCTCTAACATGAGCACCTTCGCCCGTTAACATGCATCGGTGCACGTACAAAAAGCCCTGTTCCAATGGTTGAAGGCTCCTCTGGCAGTGTCTTGTGTTTTAAACCCAAAACCCTAAACCCCTAAACCTTAAACCCTAAACCCCTAAACCTTAAACTTTAAACCCCTAAACCTTAAACCCCTAAACCCTAAACCCAAAGCCCTAAACCCCTAAACCTTAAGCCCTAAAAGCTCTTAGGGCTTACAGAGATTCGAGTCGAAGCTCGTCAGCAACCTGTGCTTGTTCCTTAAGTTCCATCTTCGAGTTCCGAAGACTACTCCGAGGCCGGGTTTAGGGTTTAGGGTTTAGGATTTAAGGTTTAGGGTTCAGGGTTCTATGCCAATGCTATGCTTTAGGACTTTAGGGTTTAGGGTGTATAAGGTTTAGGGTTTAGTGATTTTTCTGAGAAGTTCTGGTCCCTCAAGTCGGGATCCTTACGCTACGTATTAAACCCTGAAGGCCCTTAACCCTATGATTTGGCTGGAGACATACTCCTAGTTGAAGTAAGCTTTGTTCTAGACTCGACTTGCCTATACATGCCTATACAAGGCATAAGCCCGAGCTGTAAGGCACAATCAGCCGTGAAATGGCAGTAGTCCCTAAATCAGAAGCCTTCACCCCAACAGGCTTCAACACGCAACATGGCAGCCTTATACCCAACACACCAAACACTAAACGAGGGAGTCTTTGGGTAAGGTGGCGGCGAGCCGCCTTGGCACAGCGCCGCAGCCGCGGCCGCGCAGTTCGGGGGCCCAACCTTCGACGCCGACATAAACTCGGCTTAGAATGCAATTATGGTTTAGGAGCCTGGGGACACAGCAGTGTTCCGGGTTGTATTAGGGGTTTGATAGGATTCTTGAGTTCTTTCTAATTACATCTTGATTTGGTGATGGGGTTTCTGGGCCTCGACCCGTAAACTACTGACCCGTAAATCTCTTGAAATTGCCTTCGTCGCTGCATGCCTAAGTTGCCAAATTAAACCTTACATTGCCCCTTAAACCCCCAGACTCCAAACCTTAATATACGGATCTGAACATGCACCTACACCAAAAAGCTATTGTGCCCCAGCACCTTCCCCCACCTTAGAACCCAAAGTGTCCTAAGTACCGCTATGGTAGAATGTAGGGTTCCTATAGTAGGAATTATAATTATGATTTGGGCTAAAGCCTAAACTCCTAAACCCCTAAACCCCTAAACCCCTAAACCCCTAAACCCTAAACCCCTACTAACGACCCTTTGGGGACGTCCCCCCATGACTCAGGCAGCCCGACAGGCTTTGGCCAGATCCCTGGGTCGCTGGGAGCTCCGAGGCAGCGTGGGGGTGTGCCGGGCTTCTAAAGTTTTAGGATCCCTAAACCCTAAACCCTAAACCATATAGTTTAAGGGCATTGGGGAGCTCTTAAAGGCTGGGTTCCCTGACTTAGGGGACCTTGCATTCCGCATCCTATCTGTTTGAGGTTTGTGGTTGAGTCGCTTCCTCTATGAAGCTCACCGTCGGGGTTACCATGAAGGAGGTATAGTCGTCTACGCAGGGATCATATTTTGGACGACATCAGGCTCTCCGTATTGAGGGGCCATGTCCTGTTGGGCTTGTTAGCACAATGGACGGCAACTCACATGGGTAGTTCTCTAAATCAGGGTCCCTTTTGGGGTCCTTTTTTATAAGGGTGCCGTACTATATTGGCGACCCACAAAAGGACCCTAATTTAGAGAACTGACCCACATGTGTCTTTCAGTCGACAGGTGTTGTAAGGCCCCGTTTGAGGTTTTGGATTTAGGGCTTCAGCTTGGTAAGGAGCCCAAAACGCTGGAAATGTATTTCTTTGGGGGGGGGGGGTGCAGTCGCCGATTTTGTCTGGTCCTTGTAAGTAAGGATCTTACTAAGGGTCGATGTTAGGGTTTCAGTTTCTGAATCTCTGACATTGCGGTTGGGTTTGCAGCTGCTGAAGATTTCCACGAGACCGTAGAAAGTAGTATCCTTGCTACAAGGACCCCTGAGTCAGAAACCCTGACATCATACTTAGATCTGATGTGAGGTGATCGACGGGTGATCTGAGGGTCTCCCTGTAAGGCTTAGAAGCAGAAGTTGTTTGAACGAGAGGGTATGTTCAACGGCCAGTGCAGTAATTAGTTGGTTTGCTGAGTCATGGAGATTGTTCTACATGAATGCTCGACACTTTGATCAACAAGCCGAATCAAGCCTTCTGTTCATTTCTGCCAAAATTTGCGTCCAAACCGAGGCTTACACGAATACCACCTCCAAAACAAAACGCCCTATGGATTTCGCATCTTCCGCAAATAGAACCTCGCCGCAGCGAGGGCTTTGCAACCCTCATTGATGGAGGAACATGTCTAATATGATCCCTAAACCCCAAAATCCCTAAGCCCTAAACCGTACACCCCGAAATTCCTAAGCCCTAAACCCTAAACCCCTAAATCCCAAAGCCCCAAACCCTAAAAGCTTGTCGGAGGCTTTTGGAATCGTCGACCCCCGTAGAAACCCCTGCTACAAACCTGGGGGAAGCCTGAGCGTTCCGGGTTTGGGGCTTAGGAAATTAGGGGTTTAGGGGTTCAGGGGTTTCGGGTTTAGGGTTGAGGGTTTAGGGTTTTGGGTTTTGCGGTTTTGGGGTTTTGGGGTTTAGGGTTTTGGGGTTTTGGGTTTTGGGATTGTGGAGTTTAGGGTTTTGGGGTTTTGAGTTTTGGGGTTTAGGTTTTGGGGTTTTGGTGTTTTGGGTTTTGGGGTTTAGGGTTTAGGGGTTTAGGGTTCAGGGGTTTAGAGTTTAGGGTTTTGGGTTTAGGGTTTTGGGTTTTGGGTTTTGGGTTTAGGGGAGGCTTAGTTTGGGTTTCAAGCTCCGGCCGGATCGGAACGGTGGAAGAAGTGCCGGCCGCAGAAGGTTGCACAGCAA
>CAJNDV010018513.1:7777-20230 GCA_905221635.1 Symbiodinium sp. CCMP2456 | reverse complement strand
TAGGGTCTTGATAGGTAGTTGTCAAAATTATGGTCCCTTTTGGGGTACCCAAAATAATAGGTGCCGTATTATAATAAGGACCCACAAAGGCACCCTAATTTTGACAACCACCCATATAGGAGTACATGTAGGAGTCTTGTTCCTGCAGGTGTATATGGTGCCAGACGAGCTTAATAAGGAGCTCACACAAGGCTTTAGATACAGGTTCCGATTGAAGCCACGAAGACTCCTTGTGCCCATGGTCTATCTTGGGTTTTAGATGGTTAGGGCCTTCTGTCTCCGGCATCAGCATGGACGAGCTTTGCAGTCCAGAGTCTAAAGCTCCGTGCCTGAAAGTTGCCTGGCTCCCCGGCTGCAGGCGTGTAGACTGTAGAAGCCTCAAAGGGGTTTCCCTTGACCCTCATGCATCAATCTTGCGGCAGGTGCGCGCCGACAAGCGAAGCCGAAAAGATGCTCGGGATGCAAAGTTTGGAACCCTTAAACCTGAACCCGAAAGCCAAGCCTACGACCCATCAAGGCCAAGGGTGCAAGAGTGCTTGCCATGTTGGTGTTCCGCAACTTGTTGATGGTCTCTGTAGAGAAATTATCTTGTGATGTCCTTATCGGTGAGCTAGCCCAAAACCCCCAAACCCCTAAACCGTAAACCCTAAAACCCAAAACCCCCAAACCCTAAACCCTAAACCCTAAAACCCTAAAACCCTAAACCAGGCGACGCGTCTTCTTTGCCGTTTTTGGGCTTTCGTAGCGTCGAAGCATCGGTGCTTTTGGGGTTCACGCAGCCAAAGGGGCAGGCGGCCGGTTCCCGCCCGTCTTGACAAGTTTGCTTTGTTCCAACATCGGCGGGTTTAGGGTTTATAAGGTTTAGGGTTTAGGGTTTAGGGTTTAAGGTTTAGGGTTTAGGGGTTTAGGGTTTAGGGTTTAGGGTGTGTCATGACGGCCCACGCCCGCAGCATCTCTCCAATTGCCAATCCTCCTATCAACCCGAATTAAACTCTCAGTCAATGCCCCTCATACTCCCAACAGCCGTACCCGGAAACCACTAAGCCCCAAACTCCACACATGAAGGCCTTGACATCCAAATGCAGAAGACCCCCAAAGCCACCACACCTCTTGTCTTTAATGCTGTGTGGTTTTGTCGCTGATGAGTTGGGACCGTTGCGTTTATGTTGGGCTGTGGGGCTTTGGGGTTAAAGAGTTTGGGTTTGGGCCGCAGGGCATAGAAGCTTTAGGATTTGCAGCTTGGTGCTGAGAATTTGGGGTTTATAAATGAGTGTGTGGTTTAGAAGTTGGCTTCAGTTGATTTCAAGTTGGCGTTCTGGGTTCGGTGTGTGGGCATTTGGCGATATCATGGTGGAGGTGTGGGGACTTGGAACGTAGCGCCCACGACTCCATCGGGCTTACAGCGAAGGATTAGGAAACCCAAATCCTAAACCCTAAACCCCGAGCAGAAATCTCACGACCCTACCGTGAAACGATAGGACTTCCAAGAGCAGTCGCAAATCCCAGGCTGGCAAAGCCCTTGAGCTCTCCTAAACCCAAGGGCCCTAGGGTTAAGAGTGTAGGGTCTGGTGCAGGGGTTGCGGTGTATACCCTACCTCGACCCGAACTCCTCGCCAAGGAGGGCATCCGCACATTCTGCAAAGGCCACCGTTCAGCGGGTGGGGAAGCGCCCCGAAAACTCATGTCAACTCATTCGCGACTGCTGCATACAAGTTTGTTATTTAAGGGACTTCCCAGCTTCTTGCGGTTTATGTGTAGGGTTCAGGCTTTCACACTTTCTCTCAACGCTTTGATCAGATCCTGAACGCAGCCTGGGCTTCCTTTTAACAAGGGACGGTTGGCGTTAGTTCAGCCTGTGATGGCTTGCGTGGTGCTTGCCTGATCGTGTAAAACGGTGACCAAGTTTACTTATTCAACCTAAGCCCAGTAAACTCGAAAGAGGGCTTCCCCCCTGCCACGAAGAGAAAGTTCGTGAAGCCTGAAAAGAGAGTTGTGCAGCAAAGCTTTCAGGGCCTTGCGGTGCCTCGTTCCTCGAAAGGAACCAGTGTAGAGGCTATCTACAAGAAGAGCTTGAGATGGACTAGCAGTGATTCTGCGAAGATTATATATACATAAATACATATATCATATGAGATGGCATGATATGATGTGATATGATGTGATACCCCTTTGTGTGATATGTTATGTGTAACATAGATGATCGTAGATGTTACTGACTACAAGAGCCGCTTTGCAAAGGCCCTACTTGAGAGCACTTCTCCCATGTGGATCCTGAGCCCCTGAGCCCCTGAGCCCCTAAACCCTAAACCTCGAAAACCCTGAGCCCCTAAACCCTAAACCTCGAAAACCCCAAACCCTAAACCCCTAAAACCCTAAACCCCAAACCCTAAACCTCGAAAACCCTAAACCCCAAACCCTAAACCCTAAAACCCTAAACCCCAAACCCTAAACCCTGAAACCCTAAACCCTGAAACCCTAAACCCTAAAACCCTAAACCTCGAAAGCCCGAGCTTCCCCGTTGGGGCCCTCAGTTCAGGGTTCAGGGCTTGCGCGCTGGAAGCTTGGACTTAGGGTCTTCAAGCGTTTTGTGAGGTTTAGGGTTTAGGGTTTAGGGTTTAGGGTTTAGGGTTTGGGTTTAGGGTTAGGGTTTAGGGTTTAGGGTTTAGGGTTTAGGGTTTAGGGTTTAGGGTTTGCGTAGGAAGGGCCCGATACAAATCCCAGCAGAACTCCGGGAGCCGTTGTCTTTCTTCACCCCAAGGGTCCAAGTACCCAATAATCATATACTCTCCCAAACAGTAACCTATATAACTACTAATAGTAACCTATATAACTACTAATAGTAACCCATATAACTACTATCCTCTCCAAAGGTATCCTATTATTGGGTCCTTTGGACCCTTAGGGTCAGGTTCGAGGTTTAAGGGTTTATAGACCTTCGATCCGATGGAAAGCCCATAGGGGTAGTTCTCTAAGCTGGGGTCTCCCTTTAGGTCCCCAATATAATATGGCACCCGTATAAAAATGGACCCTAAAAGGGACCCTAACTTAGAAAACTACGCATAGAGAGAGCACGTGGACCCAAAAAACGCTTTGTGCTTCATATCCCCTGCACGCTTCATAGCACAAGATGTAGAGCCCTGTATTTGTTTAGGGTCTTTCGGTCCTTAAGCCTTTAAAACCCTAAACCCTAAACCATAAGCCCTTTAAAGAGTGCAGTTGAAGGCCTCATGGGCTTCCTACAGACGAGCCATGACGATCTCACCGTGGGGCTCTTGCTCCGGATGGTGTGGCAGTCGCCTGGGACTCAATTGCTTCCGACAACCTCCCGACGTAGATTCAGTTGTGGATTTGGGTTTAGGGTTTAGGGGTTTGGGGTTTAGGGTGCAGGATTGCAGGCCTACCTGCAAAAGAGGCTATCCCAGAAGCATGCCGTGAATTTGGGGGTTCAGTCGATCCTTGAGAAGTGCGAGGGACTGCCATGGTTTTTGTGTTCATTGAGATGGTTCAGTGGCCTAGAAGCCCGCCCTAAGGACTTCCAACCCGGAGCCGGGAGTTGTAGGATTTGTGTATTGACGTTCGTTCGGCTGGTAGAGGTATATCATGCTTGCTTCGTGAATGAGACCATGAGACTCACAACTACAGCAGTCCTGAACGCTTTATATTTGAAGGCGCAGTGCATGCCTCCATCGGAGTGAAGATTAAATTCATGGTATGGGGTGAATATAGAGGCCTTAATATGTAGAATAGGGTTTTGGGGCGCATTATGCTTTAATTATACAAAGGCAACCCGCCCAAAACCCTAGTCTGATCATCACGGCCCCTACATGAAGGGATGCTGAGCACAAAGCTTGAAGCCTAAACCCTGAACCCTGAACCCTGAACCCTAAACCCTAAACCCTGAACTCTGAACCCTAAACCCTAAACCCTAAACCCAGCAGCTCAGCTGGTTGAGACCATAGACCTGAAGACCCGTGTTGGGCTTCAGGTTATAGAGGGTTTAGGGTTTGGGATTATAGAGGGTTTAGGGTTTAGGGTTATAGAGGGTTTAGGGTTTAGGATGATAGAGCGTTCGATGCTAGGTGGGTTAGGGTTCACGGTTCTGCGGTTTAGGATGTTGGGGTCGTGGGTCTTCAGGACCATGCACTTATCGCTAGAAACGACCCTGCTGACATCAAATTACGCACAATACTACGATCACTGTGTGCAGGGAGAAGAATCACGGTGCAAGCGATCCACTGTGCAAAACAACAAAAGCTCCATGTTGACCTGAACCCGAATTTTGAGCACTGGGTTCCGAGCCCACTGATCGGAGCGTTAAACTGGAATCGCCAAACCCTCATGCACCTTCCGAGCCTAAACCAAGCCTAAACCCTCAACTCTGAACCGGGAGGCTGTGAAGCTGAGAAGAAAGGGGCCGTGAAAAACAGGCTGAAGCCTCAACCCTAAATCCTAAGCTCTAAACCCTATAAACCCTCGCCCGCGACCCGGAGCCCGAAGCTCTAAAACCCGAAGCCTTAAACCCGAAACCCTAAGCCAAGCCTAAGCATTAAGACTTAAATCCTAAAGCCCTAGAGCCCCGGAGCCTCAAGCTTCTAAGCCCCTCAGTCTTAAAACCGCCTTAGAGACCCCTGAATTGGGTTTGAAGTTCGCGGTTTACGGTTTAGGGTTCAGGGTTTAGGGTTCAGGGTTTAGGGTTTAGGGTTTAGGGTTTAGGCTTAGGGCTTAGGATTTAGGGTTTAGGGATCCTAATCCTCAAACACAAAATGTTGAGCTCCAAACAAACCCCACCGAAAATGCCTCGCAGCGCTGGAGGTGGCTTTGCTCCGCCACGTCCGGTCAGGTAAGGGAGATCGATTAGAGCTTGGCAGGGTCAGGGGTTTAGGATCGGGGTTAGGGTATGTTCAGAGTTGCAGCTGAAGGCAAGATGTTGGAGGATCCTTCACATGGATGTTCTTCTTGACAAATTCTTGGTTCTCATTGTTACTCATCTTGTCAAATTGTTGTGGATATCCTAAACCCTGAATCCATACCTAGAACCTAAAGAACCTACCGTTTTAGGGCTCCTTATTATAGTTTATTTATATAAGTCGTTAAAAGGGTAGGTTCTTTGGGGTTAAGGTAACCCTATCGTTACGGGTGGACTATGCGAGTTCAGCTAACCTCCATGGTCCGCAAGCTATGCTGAGATCAAACTGGTGCCCTTCTGCTTGTTGGGTATGTACCTATAGTACGTATCCATTGTAGTTCCTTTTTTGGTTTAACCAACTATGTTAAGGATTCTATAAGGTATCCCCCAAAAAGGAACTACAATGGAGACTATAGGTAGACCCTAAAACCCTAAACCCTGAACCCTGGGTTATGTTACAGAGCTGTTAATTAAGTAGTTGTGGTAGTTTGTCTTCTTGTCATCTTAGTGTGCCATACCCCAAGACTCTGTTCCCAAGATTCAGGCCCCTAGATGATACCAGCATTCGGAAGGCAACCTTTATGGTCCTGCACCCAGCCTAAAAGCTCAACACATCGTCAGAAAGTTTCTTGGACGCTCTTTTGACTCGGTAAGCAGGTGAGGTGGGTTACTTAGGTTGTTGTGGGGGGATGGGAGATGCTAAGCATTCCTGCTAAGTCAAAAGTGCTCCCAAGTAATAGGGGCTTTTCCTAAACCTGCACCCTAAACCCTAAACCGTGCCTGGCTGAGGTTCTTGATTGTAGCTTGATCTTATGAGGTCTGCAGGCAGAGCCTTTAGGAAGTATGGGTTACAGTAGGGCCAAGGGCGTAGCCTGTTAATCACGCCCCTCTTTAAGGGCCTCAATAGATCTCCAGGGTCAGGGGCAGTTTATATTCAAGCGGACAACAGTTTAGGGTGTAGGGTTTAGGGGTTAGGGTTTAGGGTTTAGGGTTTAGGGGTTTAGGGTATTTGGGATTAGGGTTTACGTCGGAGTGGTCCAATCAAACCCTTTGCGAGTCTGTGGCTGGGTGGTTTCCAGCAGGAAGTCGTTGCACGTGGTCGCGAAAGTTCAAGACCAAGTTTGGCGATTTGCTCGTGTCTGTACCCAAAGGCCATATATAAGCCCCATAGTAGTTCCTTTTTGGG
Source organism: Symbiodinium sp. CCMP2456 (assembly GCA_905221635.1). Lineage (NCBI taxonomy): Eukaryota > Dinophyceae > Suessiales > Symbiodiniaceae > Symbiodinium > Symbiodinium sp. CCMP2456. Next base: position 14,138 of record CAJNDV010018513.1, on the reverse strand, counting down.
GTTCATATTTAGAATCCTACCAGGTAATCCCAAAAAGGAACTGCTATGGGGCCAATGGGTAGCTCTGTGTGCTGCAGCATTTCCGAGGCAGTGAGAGCCCTTTGCCCCGTGTTTTCAGTCCAGCTGCTGCCGTCATAGATGTCCAGCATGCAGTGATTCATCATCCATGGCCCTGCCACGACCTTAACACCGGAAACTCAAGGCTCTAGGACCACCACAAAAGCCTCCCCTCAACGCCCCCAAAAAGCCCGACTATAGGCGCGCGCACACGCATGAGTCGTCAGGGAGGTGCGCTTTCTTAGAGGCCCCATGTCACGAGAAGCCTGGCACAAGCGAAGAGTGGGACCCTCGGGCTCTCCGGGAAAAGGAAATCGGTCTCTAAACTCAGAGGGCAAGTGGTGGATAAGAGGTGTCAGAAAGGAGGTCGGTGGACACCAGAAAAGCTGTAGGAGAAGCCCGCGGCGGCAGAGAAGAGAGCAAGGCTTTGAGAGCCCTAGAAGAGGGAAATCCTACGATGCATGGAGGGACTCTGGCAACAGCTGGGCTTCGGATCACTCTGCATGGGAGGAGAGCTGTTCTGGATGGGACGAGAACTGTTCTGGACGGGACGAGAATTGTTCTGGATGGGACGAGAACTGCTCTGGTTGGGACGAGAACTGTTCTGGTTGGGACGAGAACTGCGCTCAGCACGTTTGTAGATACTCCTGGGACAGCTCCTGTTACTCCTCCCACGACTGGCTGGTAAACGACCGACTGCCATCGAAGCCTTCTGGTATCCGCTTCCGCCTGGACCAGGACATTGCGCAGGTGGGGGGGCATATTGACGAAAGCAGGGCGGCCATGTGAGCTGCTTCCCCAGTAAGATACGTCACGAAACCAAGCACCTTGACATCACCCGGAGAAAAAGGCCGGAACGCATGAAACCTCAGACCTTGCAGGCATAGACCTCACAAGAGACCGCTGTCCGCACAATAACTGTTAAAAGTACAGATCTCAAACCTTATGGCGAAAGTGAACCCTAAACCCTAAACCCTAAACAAGCTACCCTGTAGGTGTTGTGTGGACCCTCCTGGGCTTGGCCAGACACGCGGACGGGCACGGGACCGATGAGGCCACGCATCGTCGGAACTCTGGAGGATCCGAGGCTGACAGAGTGCACCGTTTAGGTTTCATATGGGAGGTTCCGAAAACAAGGGGTACCTTATTTTGGGGTCCTTATAATAGGGATCCTATTATTTAGGGTACTATATTTGGGTCCCCAATTCTCGGAAACCCCCATATTAAGAACCCTATTAAAGGCACAGGGGTTTCTTAATCAGGTTCCTATAGTATAGGATTCTGGGTTTAGAGGTTTAGAAAGGCTGTTGGGCTCAGGGTGTAGGTACTAGGTTCCCCAGTAATACCCTTTTGCCCTTTTTCCTTTTGAGTTCCCTTACCAAATTGTAGGAAAAAGGGTACCCTTATTATCAAGGGGCTACTGGAGAACCTAGTTTAGCGGTTTTCTATAGGGCCAGGGGGCTTTCTGTGGTCTGCTGCTCAGGTTTTGTGGATTCTAGCATGGATTCCTATTGCGACCGTACATAAGTTATCAGTAAAAAAACTTGTTCTCCTCATTCCGTTTAACACTCAAAACGTGTTCCTGCGCAAGGACCGAGGGAATGGGACCCGGGGTGAAGGTTTAAGGACGAACTGAGCCCCCGACCCCAAAGCTATGATCGCGAAGCCAAGACACGATCCTAAATCCTCCTAAACCCTAAACCCTAAACCCTAAACCCTAAACCCTAAACCCTAAACCCTAAACAACAAAACTGCCAGAACTCGGCCCTCCAGCACCGACATGCCGCGAAAGGCCACCATAAACTTCATGTTCCGCCCATCTCAGAGACTCCCATATCCCTTAATTAAGGAATATACCTTAAATCATATTAGGGATCCTACTATAGTTTAAGGTATATCTCAGGAACTTGGTGGCGGTGACGAGGACTGCTGGGACCCCCAGGGAGGCCTGGACCTTTGGTGGGAAGGAAACCTGGTTCCTCATTGGTAAACTTTGGGATTTATGGTTGAAGGTTTGGGGTTTAGGGTTTGGGGTTTAGTGCTTAAGGGGTTTAGGGTTTGGGGTTTAGTGCTTAAGGTGTTTAGGGTTTTGGGTTTAGTGCTTAGGGGTTTAGGGGTTTAGGGTTTGGGCCCTTTTTCTTCTTTTTGTAGTGTTCCCCCATATTCACACCAAAATGGTGGTAAAAACAGGGTGCCATTATCGCTTATCATTAGGGGTGCTACGGGGAAACCTAGCTGCTCTTCATGGGTGAACTGAGGGTGTTTGATAGACTTTTGGGCTCAGGGTTGACGGTTGTGGGTTAAGTTTTGCTTTTTCTTGGGCGGGGGCTCTGGGTATTGACATGGATCTAATCCAAAATTATGGATTTTACCAGTGGGCTTGGATCTGAAGTTTAGTAATTTGGGGTTTATGATTTAGGGTTTAGGAATTTGGTGTTTATGATTGAGGGTTTAGGCATTTGGGGGTTTAGGATCGATTTAGGATTTAGGAAGTTAGGGTTTAGGGTATAGGGTGTAGGAATTGAGGGTTTAGGATAAAGGGTTTTGGAATTTAGGGTTTAGGGTTTCGGGATTTAGGGCCTTATTTGGGGTTAAAGGATTAAGCCCTTAAGCTCTTGGCTTTTGGTTTTTGTTTGGACATCGGGCTTCTGATAAGGGAGCGGTTCAGAGTCAACGGAAGTCTACGGTTTCAGGTTTTGGACATTCCCCTAAACCCTAAACCCCTAAACTCTACACCCCTAAACCATAATTCCCTAAACCCCTGAACCCTAAACTACCCTAAACCCTAAACTGCCCTAAACCCTAAACTGCCCTAAACCCCTAAACCCCAAACCCTAAACCCCTAAACCCCTTAACTCTACTTGTTTTTGCAGTTTGGGGATCGTTAGAAGCAAGGGTCAGTTATGAAGTTGAGGACGTGTGCATTACGGTGTAGGGTTTAGGGTTTGGGGTTTTAGTTAAACCTACGATTGTCTAGGAATCTCGTGAATTCTACAAGCTTAAGGCTCGCAGAGATCAATGCTGCTAGCATTGGTTCCAAGGTGGCTTTGTGTTGGCTTAAAGGGCTTGGGGTTCGGGTCTCACGCGCCTGTTTACTGTTTTCATGTCGTTTCTAGGGCATAGGGCCATAGGGCTGGATTACAGGGTTAGGGTCTATATACTAAACCCACAAAAGTTGGAAACCGGATTAAGGACAATTCGTGCTGGGATTCCCTCTACATTACTCTTGCGGATTGAGGCTATTGGGTTTCCAACTTTTGAGCTCTACTGTAGGGCAATAGGGCTTATGTAGGTTCTACAGCTTATAGGGTTTTCTGGTTTAGGGCCTACTTCGGTTCTAGGGCTTCCAGGGTTCAGAGTGTTAGGGCGTAGCGCTACAAGGGGCAAGACTGAACTAAAATTCTTCATTCTTCTTTGGCACATCCGCACCCAGGAGATTGCTGGACCTCCACAGCCGCTGCTTCTGCTTTGGATCAGGGTTTGGAGCGTCAGGATTTGGCTCTTATTTTAGGGTTGAGCATTCGTTCCTTGGTGGAAATGCCCGTAGCGGAACAGAGCAGAACCTCAAGAGTGTACCAAACCATACCGCAGGGCTCGGAACTATGTGGGCCATAATTGCTACCTAGGAAACCCTAAATGCACAAAGCAGTGGGAGACCTTTGGCAATTGGCGACTTATTCCCTTCACTAGCTATCTTAACCCTATATATATATATATATACCCTAAACCCTAACCCTAAACCCTAATCCTAAACCCTAAACCCTAAACCCTAAACCCCAAGCCGCCCCTAAACCCTCGGCCAGCCCTCCAAGCCCCTATCTCGGATCCCGGCAGACTAGACTCAGCCCTAAACCCTACCTTAACCCCAAAGAACCTACCTTTTTGAGGACTTTTACAAAAAAAACTATAGTACGGAGCCCCAAAAAGGTAGGTTCTTTAGGGTCTAGGTAAACCCTAAACCCTAAACCCTAAACCCGCCCTCCCGAGCTTGAAACCTTCAAAACTCTCCAAGATTATCGACTCTGGAGCCGTAAACCCGTAAACCTCGAAACCGAAAGCCCCAAACCCTAAGCTCCAAAAAAAGGGGCCGCCAAGAATTACCTCTATAATTTTTTTTGTGGGGGGGGGTTCCTTAGTAGAATTGTAGTATAATGGGCCACAAGATTAAAACCCTATTCGAATTGTTAAGGCCCCTTGTGTGTATATATATATATATGTAAACCCTCAACCCTAAGTAAGCCCTACACCCCCCCTCCCCACTACCCAATCCCGGGCCCGTCCCCCCACCTTGGTGCCTTCTGTTCCAGGTCATCTCGCTGGAGCCGGATCGGGATGTGGAGTTCTGCGTGGTCCGCCTGGACCAGGCGGAGACTCAGTAGCTGAGTGGATACACTTTACACTTTTTGGGATAGTATTGCCCACTATAAAACTGAAAGTGTACACTTTTTGTGGCTTATGAACTCAGCAACTAAGGAGAGCCATCCTGGCCTCATGCAGCCATGGGAGCGAGTGGAGATGCATGAGGCCCCCCGGAGAGGGCACTATAGAGGCCTTAAGAGTTAGAATAAGGTTTTGGGGTATAGCATACTCTATTTACAAGAAATAAGATGCCCCGAAAATAATACAGATAGTTGTTACGGCCCATCTATTATTCGGGGTTTAGGGGCCTCGCCGTACCTCTATTCTCAAGCCCAAACATGGCGAACCCGAAACGCTAAACCCGAAACCCTAAACCCTAAACCCTAAACCCCTATAAACCCTAAACCCTAAACCCCCAAACCCCCCAAACCCTAAACCCTAAACCCCCAAACCCCCAAAGTCCCCCGAAGCCCAAGGCTCGCCACTTCACCTGGGGGCCGAAGCTCAAACTTCGGAGCCCCCAGGCCGGTGAGGTGGCCGAGGCACTTCGGACCCAACTTAGGGTTGAGGGGTTAGGGCTTAGGGTTTAGGGAAAGTTTGGGGTTTAGGGTTTAGGGAAAGTTTGGGGTTTAGGGTTTAGGGCTTAGGGTTTAGGGAAAGTTTGGGGTTTATAAGGTTTAGGGGAAGTTTGGGGTTTAGGGCTTAGGGTTTAGGGAAAGTTTGGGCTTTAGGGCTTAGGGTTTAGGGAAAGTTAGGGGTTTAGGGAAAGTTTAGGGTTTAGGGTTCAGGGAAAGTTATGGGGGTTTAGGGTATAGGGTATAGGGAAAGTTTGGGGTTTAGGGTTTGGGGTTTCGGGTTTAGGGGTCTACGTGCTATAGGTTTAGGGTTTAGGGGTCTATAGGGTTGAGGTCTTTGCGTTTAGGGAGTAAGATGTGGGGTTTGGGGTTTAGGAAGTTGAGATTCAGGGTTTCAGGTTTAGGGAGGAAGATTTAGGGTTCGGGGTTTAGGAAATTGAGATGTAGGGCTTAGGGTTTAGGTTTGGGGTTTAGGAAAGTAATAAGATTTGGGGTTTAGGGTTTAGGGAGTAAGATTTGGGGCTTAAGGCAAAAGAGAGCGCAGAGCTTGTATCAGGATGTTTGTTACAAAAAGGCGTTTATATGGGTTTCTATAAGGCTGACTAGAAAGCTCACGATAAGCATCCCTATCAGAAGGGTTACAAGACGGGTTATTGTGTGTGGGTTAATAGCAGGGTCACGGTTCGCATGAGGGTCCTATGAGGGTCTCTGCTTCGTGAGGGCTCCTGCAACCCCAAGACCTCAACCTTTAACCGTGAACCCAATGCCCTAAAACCCTAAACCCTGAACGCCCTACGCCCCAAGTCCTGAACCCTAACCCTGAACCAAAAACCCTAAATCCAAAGCCCTAAACCCTAAACCCAACAACCCTAAACCCTAAACCCAACGCCCCAAACCTTAAAACCCCGAATCCCAAGCCCAAAACACCAAAAAATCAAAAAAACAACAATCCCAAGCCCAAAGCCCAAAAACCCCAAATCCCAAGCTCAAAACCCCCAAAAGCCCAAAAATCCAAATCCGAAGCCCAAAGCCCAAAAGCCCAAAAAAAACAAATCCGAAGCCCAAAGCCCAAAAGCCCAAAAAACCCAAATCCGAAGCCCAAAGCCCAAAAGCCCAAAAAACCCAAATTCCAAGCCCAGAAGCCCAAAAACCCCAAATCCCAAGCCCAAAACACAAAAAAATCCAAGAACCCAAATCCCAAGCCCCCAAATCCCAAGCCCAAAGCCAAAAAAGCCCAAAACCTAAAAGCTCCAAAGCCCCGGCAGGTCTTCCTACGAGCCTCGAACTGCGACTGCCGCTCTGCATCCTGGGCTTCACCCCCCGTGTGGCTGCTTTGGCCTTCTTGGGGGGGGGGGGGGCCTTTTTTTTTT
>CAJNDV010018502.1:37915-62691 GCA_905221635.1 Symbiodinium sp. CCMP2456 | reverse complement strand
AGTGCTGGTGCTAGTACTCTTTTACTGCGGCGACGCCGACCACTACAACAACAGCTGCTCCTACTACTAGCACTACTACTACTACTACTACTACTACTACTACTACTACTACTACTACTACTACTAGTACTTCTACTTCTACTTCGACTACGACCACGACGAGGAGTACTACTAGTGCGCCTGTTTTGCTATAGCTACTGCTGCTGCTCCTGCTGCTTCTGCTGTTGCTGCTGCTGCTGTAAATGCCACTCTGCTGCTACTGCTGCTGCTATAGCTACTTGATCTTGATGATCATGCTGCTATTGCAAACTTATCTGGGTTCAGGCTTTGCAGGCTTGAGCTCCACACCCCAGGCCGAGAACCAAACTTCATAACCCTAACCATTTTGTGTATACTGAGCCATGAACCCTCAGGTTGGAATCCACCTGAAGTATCTGTGAAAAGTACAAGTCGTGCTCATAGCAAACATAGTTATTGTACAGTAGAACAGCAGCACCACTGGCAATAAACCTGTAAGGACGGTACTACGAAGCTAAGCGATGACCTGGCTAGCAAGGCAAGGCTATGTCGGGTATGTGCAAGGTTGATGGCTTGTTGATGCTGATGTTGCTAGCCAGCCATCCGCTCTCTGCGCACCCTGCATCATGCCCTCAACCCTTGCCCGACCCTCAATCCTCGAAATCCTGATTGTCCTGCACTCCCGGCCCTCGACCCCCAACGCCACCCACCTCCCACCTCCCCCCAGAAACACGAACTTTCCTGCTGCTTTCGTGCACCTGCTGGACAAAGTTCCGATGCACTTCTTTGGTGCTACCAGGTGCCAGGGACTGTGCCAAATCCAAAAGCTCCTGGAAAACGAGTTCGGAATGTGCTGAGGCTTTAATGGCGCGACATTACGCACAACACTCACACGACGATGCTTGGGAGTTTTGGATAAAGGATCTCGGGGTTCAGGTTTCGAGTTTTGCAACCACGGTTCATGGCAGGCGCCAGAAGGCCCTTGGAATGTCGTGTTACTTTGGCAAACTATCAAATGGGGGAGGTGGGGTTGTCCCTGCAACCCCTGAATGGGCAGGTATACACAAATTTAAACTTCATAGCCTGTATGGGAGCTCCCGCAACTTGAACAACGTGTGGGATGTAGAACGTAGAGATTCCACTTTGCATTCCGCTGCGAGCGTGGAACCAAAAACGGGGCATCCGATGACACGAATGTCTCGAGAAGGCCAGTCGGGGCTCGACCGTCGGTTTCGGGCCTATGGGACGGCAGTTTCGGGACGAGGTGTTCACGCAGTACAACATGTGGGAATGCTTTAGTGATCAGCCTACGAGTACTATGTGATGAGCAAGATCGGCAATCTGCGCATGGTCGTGTCTTTGGAGCCTTTGCATGCGAGTAACAGCACCAGCAGCAATGGGTCCACATGAAATACAATTCTGAGAACTAGCTTCAGCATCGCCCGCTCGTGTGTGTGTGTGTAACCGAAATTGTTCCTTTCTCGCAAGTCTGGTGCTTGACGAGATTCACTCCCGATCAGTGTGGCACAAAGTTCGGCAATGGCCCTGAGAGCTTTCCCGGACAAAACTGCCGATGGAATGCTTCGCCTCGTGAAATTTTTCACTGAAGCGTCTGCACGCAAACGTCGAAGGGCTATCATTCACAGACCAGTCCCCCAACCCCAAGCATGTAATCTCTCTGCAGCTTTGCGCTCAACAACTCTCTGAAGCATCGGACTCGGAGGCCCGACAGGGTGCGTTGAAGCTTTCCAACAGCAGCGGCGGACCAGGCGTGTAGGGCACCGAGAAACAGGCGGAGGTAATCAATTGCGGCAATAGCGGCCGAGGACCGAAGCAATATCGTACATCCTGACTGTGCCTGCAGTGAGAGTGTCTTCAACCCAGCGACAAATCCAATTTGCACGTTGTCCTTGGAAGGTCTTGCAAGCTTTCGTGTTGTTCATGGCTAAACCCATGGGGTAGGTGTCAGCGCATGCGTTCGTGTACGCGATCAACTAGCCTGTCCATCTGCAGGCGATTGGAGCAATGCGGGTGCTTGAGAATCGACTTTCGTGCTGACGGCATGCCCACCGCTTGGTCTCGGACGCACGGTCGAACGCAGTTGGAACCCTTGGAATTTCAAGTGCGGCAGTTCATTGGAGGCAACTGTTCAGCGGAGTTCAAGAATGACTGGCCTGGTTCACACGAGCTGTTTCTGTTGATTTAGGTTGACGACCTCCTTTTCATCTTCTATAACGGGTCGCAAGAAACTAGAGAAGATGTCGCTGTCGCCTTTCCGTTCGTGGTCGCAGTTGGCATTCCATTCAGCTGGCGAAAACGCATCGGTGGCACTAAGGTTGAACGGGTTGGCTTCTCTGCTGACATCGAGACAGGATTTGTTGAAATTGCACTCGCTTTTTCTCGAACTTTCTCTCGATGTCGTCGATGGCTTCTGCATTGTCGAGCACCCCGGTAGTTGCTCCGGACCACCGGAACTCAGCTTCTGCTTCCGTCTCGCCCAAGGCGGGGCGCCACTTGAGCATCTGGCTGGGTGCCGGTGTCAAGCCATGCGACAGTATCGGCATTGCCGCGATGCGCTTTCCCATCACGTGGTCAGAAAAACAAAGATTTTCCAGCAGGTGAGCCCTGATCCAAGACCGGCTCCTATGTTTGGATCCACCGTGACCCACGCGATGATGTCGAAGGTGAAGCTCTGCTGTGGCTGGCACGGCAATACTAGCCTCACCTGGTCCCGGTGCCCAGCTCGATGACTCCTTCCATTGAACAGATCAATGTCAGCGCCTTGGACCGCCACAGGGACAAGCACACATTCATGGCACGCGCCGGGCACGCGCAACATGTCCAGCAAATCAATCAATGCCCCTGCCACCAAGCTCCTGAACAAGCAACTGTTATGAAACACTGCCGGCAAAGTCTCGGCAGAATGCCACTAACACGCATGCGACACCACCGAAGAGGCCCACGCGCAACATGCAGACACGGCCTTCGGCTTAGGTGTGGAGGCTAGCAGCGAAGCATCCGTGCTATCAGAGGAATCTGCTTCCACACCATCATCCTGCTGAACGCAGGTTGCCCAGCAGTCAGCAGTGCTTGCAAGAACTGTTGTACTGCAGGCCATCAAGCAATTCAACTCCCCCGAATTGCGAGATGCTGTGGTTGTTAGGCTTAATCTGAGACTCCCTCCCCTCCCTCCCTGCCTGCCTCGCCCTCCCTCCCTCACTCTCATTTTCCTCTCCCTCTCCCTCCCTTGCTCGGCCTTCTCTCTCCTGCTATCGCTCTCTGTGACGAATGCACTTTTCACCGCAGTCAACCCAGCCGCATGGATACCCGCATGACCGAGCGCAACTACCAACCGGATCACGCCCGTACACATCCGAACTGAGCAGTCACAAGCTTCGCGCAGTAGGCGCTAAAATCCGAATTCGACCGTGCCCCTCTGAACTTCCGCATATTCACATCCAAACCAGCTTTCGGGTCCAGGGCCGCCTGCTGCACCAACACTTCCAGACGATTCCACGCGAAGACTTCGACGACAATGCCGTTTGAACGGCAGAAGTCCAACACCTAGCTAGCCGTTGGCTTGGAATTTCGGACTGATGGGCGGAGATTCGGGCGGGCTTCTGGAGCCAGCGGTAGTTTCGCGAAGATTTGTAACTCACCCAACTAATGCTGCATGTGCGCCTATACCGCTCACCACCCGACAGAATGCTCATACAAAAAAACGCATCACGGGCTGGCTAGGGGCAAGCTTAAGAGCCCAGCTCTGAGCGTTTTCGAGCTTACCGATTTGGGCTGTTGACTAAAATAACCTGGGACCCAGAACATACATTAAGCCATAGTGGGGTAGGTGTTCAGGGCGTCGGGGTGCGGGGACCGGTTTAGGGTTGTCCCTGCCCGCTTCGAAGGGAAGGGCCTCGAACGAACCCTGCAAATTGGTAACGCTCTTTTGAGTGGCTCCGGGATGGTGTTTGGTGTTTAGTGTCCGGAGTGTTCCTGCAAACAGTTACTGATGAAGCTAGCGGTGTAGGGGACCTCGTTGCTAGCCTATTGGGGTTGTTTCGAGTTTCGGGAAAGAGCTTGGGGTGAAGAAGGCTCAAGGATTAACAACGAGGGCGTGTTGCTTTCGTACCGGTTCTGGGTAGCGTGCAGAGATCCCTTTGGAGGTACTTGTGCTACTTAGATTGGCGAAGCCCAAAGCCCATGCAATAATGCGCTTGAAGCTTCGGGTTGAAGTTCGGGTTAAGACTGCAAGCCTGTGCTTCTGCCCCGTCCTTCGGGGTCATGATTTATTCAGATCAGGGGCTTGTCCCGAGCCCGGAGCCAATCCTGGACACCTTCAACACAGCTGTAAACGAAGCCCGATGTTGCATGCCATCCTGCTAGGCTACGGGTCGAGGGTTCATTTTCAGAGCTCAGGGCAAACGTCTGAAAACTCGTCGAAAACTAAACCAAACCTTAAGGCCTCAAGGACCAAATGACGAGACAACCTCTGACCTCACCTTCCGAGCTTCACACATCGGTCAAAGGCGCTGTAGGAGAATACCTTAGCTGGATCGAGTATTTACATAGACAGGCAGATAGAGGTTGTCTTCTTTGTGGACGAGCTGTTCCAAACTGGAGTTCCCTTCATGCAACCTTCTGAAAGGAGTTTACTATGATGAAGACTTCCCCGTGAGCCCAGATGGATCCCGAATACAGTATACAAACAATAGAAACCCTACTGAAACCCCTTGTTTCAGTTCAGCCGATGCTCGAACCTTGTACCCCCCGGGTCCCAATCTTCAATGCGTTGTCCATTGCATCTTCTCCAGGTGGCCCAGCAGCGCGGAGCCCAAGATAGTCACTTCATCAAGTTCTGGACTGGTCGGTTCTGTGTGTGAATGGACAGACCAGTGACCATTGAAGTCATTGTTGTTGCCATACGAGACCAGGGGATGGTTTGTCGCTGTATCCTTACAGTTGACTACTGCACTCGCATCGCCGAGCATTTCAGAGTCGACTCGGGGAAATCTTAGAAACAAAAACAGCAAACTCATGAGGCTGTATGTTCAAACTCTGCAGACTCGATTGGCGATGCAGCGTCCGCACATGTCTGACTTATGTTGCAAACTAAGCCCCTCCCATCCCATTCCACCCGAAAGTGCTCCAAACTTGCTTCCTGGCAGCCCAGCCCCGCCTAAACGTATGCTTCTTCAGGGGTCTGCTACACGTAAGCATTGTTGGTGTTCCATCCCATCCCAATTTTTGGAACACCTCATGCTTGTAGAACAATGCATCTGGGGAAGCCTGGTCTCAGAATTTCGACGCCCACCCCACCGAAAATAATCAAACGAGCTAGCTTCCCACAGCCCGAACATTTGTCCACGAAAAACCCGTTGTTATAGATTCGTTCAAGGATCGGCATAATTATTGTGACGCACTGCTTGCATTGCTTGCATGAGAAAACCTACACTCTCGAAGCCAAGGCCTTGGCATCTATAATCACATCCCCGTACCGCCGGGCCACTCGATTTGATTCACCGCCGGGGGAACGCGGGCATATCTCTGAAGCTCCTCCAGTAGGGCTGCGGCTTCAGGGTCTATGTAAAGGGATTAAAACTTAGGATTTGGGATCTGCCTTGGCTATAGAATTGTGTTGATTCATGTTTCAAGCTTTTGGGCTTCAGAGTTGTGGGTTTTGGTGTCTCGGATTCTCGGCTTTGGTGCAATTTTTTGCTGTCGAGGAGGGGTTTGGCGACGGGGTTTGGGAATGGCGGGATCTGGCAATGCAGGCATTTGGAACTGGCTATAGATCTTTACGGGGTCACTGTCAGTAACAAACGGATATCCAGAAACAAACACCTGGCCACGAATCGCGTCACCGCTTTCCTGGAGATGCTTCAGCATGAAGTTGCTCACGCCCAAGGCCTCATCACCACCGCGGGATCCAAGACTTGCACAAGGACACCCGTTCCTACATCCCAAACTTCTAAGGCGACCCCAAGCAAAACAGCACCAAAGGGAGCCTGCGCACAACCAAAGCATGCAAGAAAACACGGTGGTACCCTTAGTACCCAACACGCGAGGGCTTGAGCTAGCTACCTCCTGCACGCACGTACAGAACCATTGCGCATCCGCAGCCCTTGTGTGGCTTGGAAAAGGTGTGCGCCTGGTAGAGCCCCTATGGTTTAGTTCCCAAAGGGCACTCCAGAGCTTCATGCATTTTTCGGGCCGCTGTTCAAATCCCTGAGTGTCGAAAGCTCGCAGTGTCTGCGAAGGTTGTTTCTTCAAGTGGGCATGCGTCGCCTTCAGGGAACCAGTAGTTTTCTCAAAGTTGCTGAAACGTTACTGTCCTCGCATGAAGCTGATGCTTGGATGGCTGCTCAAGGTGGCCGTGGCACCCGGCAACATCCATCAAAAACCACTTGCAGTCCTACTAGACTGTGTCACGTGCACCCACTTTCATCTTGAAAAACTTGCCTTGAAAAACCGCTGTGCTTGCCACTTTTGACGATCCTCCGGAGAAGTATCCGGAAGTTCAAAAAGCTGGAATCTCGCATGCTGCTGGCGCTTTTGGCTGCGCTCTGGACTTCTGCGAAATGCGTATGGTTCCGCCACGTCCTGCTGTGTACTTCCTCGTACTGGCTGAAATGAAGTATGCTTTAGCTTGGTTGCTCCGAATGGCGAATAGAATAACTCTTCGAAGTATTGGTATTGTCATGTTGCTCTTGCATTTTTTGCAGCCTCCAACTAACCATGGTATTTTAGCAGTAGCTCCCTTGCTCTTCCGTCGCACTTTGCACAGCCCCACGGTCTGCTTCAGCGCCCGTTCCCTTGGAACCGGGCAGGAGATGACTCAACAAACATTGCTGTGCCGAATTTCCGGTGTCCACACCCAACAACCGTATATAGGTGTTCTTGATCCATCCATTGTAGCGGCGAGCACTTCCACCCCTCTCTTAGTCGTTGGTAAACCGTCTCGGTGATTTTCGTCAACGACAAAAGGAGTAAGTCGTCCACGTAGATGAGAAGGATACCCCTGACCTCATCGCTCCTTTCGAAAAGGATGCGCCATACATTCTCCTCGGTCTCCAGGCTTTCAAAGATCAGAAAAACTCCGAGATGTTCCCTCAAGCCGGGGGCATGGGCGACGTAGCGTCGGAGAACCCGCCAGCGGATGCAGCCGCGGGCTCCTGATGTAACCCACCGCCGAGGCCGCGACATCCGTTGGCGCAGGATGCGCAGGTGTCTCCCGCCGAGCAAGACCAGGACCTAAGGGTCTGTGTTCCCACTCCGAGTCCGAGGCCCATGCTTTACTCGAGAGCACGGCGCTCCAGAAGGGGTGTGCCATGCGGACCTTTGATATCGTCGCGGCCTTCCTCATCGGAAAGGATAAAGGGCCCATAGGGCCCATGCAGACGGGGAACTGGGTCTACATGAGGCCACCACCGGAATGGCGGCCGATCTTCGAGGAGTGGGTGCGGGAGCAACCGCCGGCGGAACAGGCGACGCTCATGGCACAGTATGGTGATTTTCTCCTGCGGCTGGACGGCAACCTATACGGGTGCCGCACCGCAGGGTCGGTCTACAGAGATGAGCTGGAGGAGATGCTGTGCACCAAGCTCAAGGAGACTGGGCGCTACGACGCCAGGCGGGGAGTCAGCTACCCGTGAGTCTACAGATGCCTCAAAACGGGCATCGTGGTGGTGCATCACACGGTGTGCCGGTGACGCCGCCGCCCTGGATCGATTGCTAGATGAAGACATATGTGCCCACTGCGAGATAACCACAGGACCCCTCGAAGCCGAAGGCGTTTCAGTCGAGGTCCTTGGGAATACCAAGACAAGGCTCCCAGGGAGCATCCTCACAGCTCCCGACCCGAAGCACACAGAGAACATCATCAAGGCATATCAAGGCCCTGTGCCTCCAGCCCAACGAGAAGTCACCAGTGCCTTCAAAGAAGCCAGACCTGAGTGACACCACACCTCTGAGCGCGGGGGACGCCGCCACGTACCGCTCAGCTGTAGGCTCCGGGATTTATCTTTCGGCAGACCGCCGCGACATCCAATGCGCGGTCAAGGAGCTTGTGCGACGCATGTCTGCACCAAGGCGGTGTGATATGGCGCAGGCAGCCATCTTGGGCCGGTACCTGCAGGCGCACCCGAACCTTGTTCGGGTCACCACCCTAGACACCAATGCGCACGACGGAGCTTTTCAGCTCGACGTCTTCTGCGGCAGCGATTGGGGAGGATGTGTGGGAACGACGCGGTCCACAGACTGCCATGTGGTCGTTCTTGGTGGGGCGGTGGTTACCACCTCGACGCAGACCCAGCCGGGCCTGCCAGCAACCAGCAGTCCAGATGCTGAGTTGCGCGGCATTAGCAGAGGCGGCCGCGAAGCGATCTTCGTGCACGACCTCCACTGGGATCACGGCTGCCAAGCGCATCGGCCCAGGGAGCAAGCTGAGACGCGTCGACGTGTCTCAGTTCTACGTCCAAGGCGCAGTCCAAGCAAAGCTAAGCGCGCAGAGAACCCGAGGTTCTGCAAGCTTTGCCGTTTTGGGCAATGGTAGACGCATGCGGCGTGTAGTTTTATTTTCGCCCACGTAAAAGTCGTGTCTGTCCTTGTCCCTGGTCCCTATCACCGTGTTGCCCCAACACGTGACGATCGGTGATTATGCTGCCCGCAGGCACCAACGCGAGGCCGCTGCAGTTGCGAAACAGGTGGACTGTGCGACGCGTGGGAGGGTAGTACAGCTCCAAGAACTCGCGTTGAGGGATTTGAGGCAGACGCATGCCGTTTCGGCGGTTTCCCCGGCATCCCCGTTGTGAGGTTCGGGCTCCGGTGCTGGCGGGCGGAGGTCTCGCGGCGGAGCCGCCCGCGCCGGCTCTCGAAAGAGGTGGTGGGAGTTTCTTGGACCGGCTGCTTTGCTAGGGGCGTGCCGTTCTTCTCCTCTGGGTCGGAGGATTCCTCTTCCGGCTGTCGGCGTACCGTTCGCCTCCTTTGCAGCCCGCGGCTGCGCCACCTTAGCACTGCACTGGTAGCAAACCAGAGGATGACCAACCAGCCCAGGATGCCGAGCAGCAGTGTTGCTCGGAGACTCGAAGGGCCCATTCGATGATATCTTCCTCCCTCGTCGGTTGCCCCCTCACTCCACGGATTTGGTGCCCAAAAGAAACGCTGGCGATAGCGAGGGCTTGCACGGAGACACCGGCTTCCACTGACGCGGCGGGTTTTCCCGCACAAGCTTCACAGCGTGGTGGCAGTGCTTCCTGCAACATACGACAGGTAATCTCCGATGGGACTTGCGCCCTATGTGAAGTGGGATTCGCATTTCGCAAGCTGCATGGCTATATTTGCGACCTACTTCGTCAACACTGTCTACCTGCAAAGCCGGGGGCAGTGACGGTGCCTTGCACACGGGAATGGCTGCAGGACCAGGACTCAGACGAGGAGGACCAGCCAGCGGAGGAAGTGTTGGTGAAGCTGGCCTAGACGGCTACAGGCGAAATTTTGTGGTTGTCTACACGATCAAGGCCAGAGCTGGCACGAGTATGGCTTCAAGAGCATCGAGGAATCGGGCTAAAGCGCTTGAGATCGCCAAACGGGTCTTGAACTACCTGGCCAAGACTGTGGAATATGGGTTGAGCTACGTCGAGGACGAAGAGGAGACTTTGCTTCCAGTATACTCGGATGCTTCGTATGCTCCAGGCGGTGGACGTCTGTTTGGTTGCATTATGGCGCAGATGGCTGGAATGCCGGTGTGCTGGCGAGCATCAAAGCAGCCGATTGTTACTTTGTCGGTTGCGGAAGCAGAGCTGTACGAAGCTGTTTCCTCGGTGCAGCTTGGGTGTGGAAGCTATGTTAAATGAGTCGGGTGAGAAGCCGGTTATGCACCATTATGCACCGAGAGGCAAAAGGCTGCAGCTCAAGGGCTTGAGAAGCTTTTGGGAGCTGGAAGACGCGGCATCTACGACGTGGTCAATTCCTACGTCAAGAAGTTGCAGCGCAGCGGCTTACGATAACTCACGTTCCAGGAGATCTACAGAAGGCTGATTTGGGAACGAGGAGCTTCGCTGTGGCCCAGTTCAGGTCGCTACTAGGTTAATGGCGCATTGTGCCCTACGAGATGGCTGAGACTGCCGAGATTGCGATGAAGACAGCAAAGAAGCTCAACAACAAGAGCATCCTGATGTTTGTGATGGTGTGCTTCATGATGGTGCAAGGAGCTCGGGGGAATGTTAAGGAAGATCTTCAGCTTGATGGATCGGTCGAGTTCTTGAGTGTTGTGGCTTGTGTAGGGAGATGATAAAGAAGGTCGGCAAGATGTTCAAGTCGTGGTGGAGAACGAAGGCAGAGGCTGCTGTGAAAGACGACCCACGGCGACGTGCCGACTTCGAGATCACTACTCCAAGGACTGCGAGCAAGAGTTCCCCGAACACTGGTTACAGAAAGGCGACCAAAGACGGAACCTACCTGATCCTGCACTGCACTCGAAAGCATGACTGTCCAGTCACATGAATGCGTCCTGAATTGAACGCTCAACACTCCTCCTCATCCTTTGGCGATGGGGTGCTCCGACTAGCATGAGCGGTCGATCCCGGTCACAATATCGGCACAATCGATAGGTCTTTGGAGGACCCGTGGCATTCCTTTGTCCATGACATCCGGCGATCGTGTGCATGCAGTCACCGTTGGGAGTGGCATAGAAAAGCCCATCAAAACCCTGAAGTCTTCTAGCATCTATCCACTTCGACCCTCTAGAGGGCTCATCGGTTTGCGCAGTCACCGACCTGGTAGGAGACGCCGTTAATTGGAGACCTCCTGAAGTTTGTAAAGACGTACAGATGCTATGATCCGGACCGGCACGACATGGCTCTACGAATGTGAAAAAGCGTTTGTTAGAATGCGGTGTGCTCTTTCGTGAAGATTAGGATGGCGCATTCCCAGACAATGGATATTCAGCGGCCCATGTAAACCTATGCTTACCCGACATAACCCGAGGCTGCCAAACCCTACCCCCCTGAAGCAATGTGGAACCCGCACTTAATCCCTCTTCAAAGGAACAGTGGTCAACACGCCTTGCGAACAGTGGAGTGATGTGGAGTGTAATGCAAGGCTTACGCCTTGAACCCTGCCCAGGCTTGCCTTGCAAATGCCCACGTCGTAGGCCGCCTCCAGAGCCTGCTCCGCTTGGGTTTGCTCTTGAACGGCGTAACGTCTATTGAGGATTTAGGCTAGGTTGCTTCCGGTGAAAGCTTTGGGGGGTCCAGGGGAAGGACGCCCAAGTACTTGTTCTAGGGTCTTATGCTTTTGACTATTCGAAAGTCAGCGTGCAGTGAGTCTACAGCGCGGCACTTTAGATTTTAGTCGGCTTCAGGATGACGAATAGGGACCAAACACGGTTGCTGTAGTTCCAAGCCCAAAATCTTCTTCCTGCCAAACCCTTCCGAGGCTTGCTGCACGGCAGGTTCCCTGAAGCTTGGCGCCCGGTTTAGGATCACCAAAAAAAGAGCATGTTTCCACATTCAAGACCTCCAAGAAGTGTTAGAAGCTCCAGTTAATACTGGGTGTGATTCAGCAGCCCTCCCAATACCGAGCGACCGTTTGGGATGCCAGCTGCGCGTGAACAGGAAGCAACCAAACACAGGTGCCTCATAACTGGAACTCTACAGTGGAACTCCAGACAAAAACCCCTTTGGTTGGTGTTTCCTCGGTTAAGTTAGGAAGTTTGAAATGTGGACCTGCAGCTTAGAAACAAACCCTACATCCGAAGTGGCCTGAGACTTTGAGAGAAAGTCGTCACTCCTCGCTTCCCCGCCTTCCAGGTGCCAATACGCTCCAACACCGACCAAAGCTCAGGGTCCTCTCTCACTTCGCAGCGCGTGTTTCACCGGCTTTCAGGCGGTTCTGCAAGGACCGTGTGCAGTGTTCACACGCCGGATCCTTGTTTGTGACAGGGCCGTCTTGCTGAACCTCTCGTATGGGTTGACCCACATTGCTCGAATTTCAAGATTAAGAGTCTGCGAAGCGACCGTTTCATCAGTGCTTTCAGTGGGTCCAGCGCTTGAGGTGTTCAAAGTTTAGATAGTGTAGTTGTTCTGCGGCGTACGGTGATTCAGGGCTTGATCACGCACTACGGCTTGTGGCTAGGGCAACGAGGCTTCTGAGTTTAGGGCTGGCCGGTATCAAGGACTTACTCTGTATCGCTTCGGGTTGGCTCCCATCCTGCCCTATGACGCAAACCCTGAGCTGGAAAGACCAACCTCCCTCCAAGGCTCATCCCACGGACACAACTCAGACGGAAGATCTCAGCGCGGTGGTCCTAAGGGCTTTTGGGCTGAGGCCTCCCCTGCCCTCTCGGCGTAGTGCCATAGTTCATGATCAGAACCACATAAACTGTTACACATTGTACTTCTCTCAAAGTTGGAGCAATGCAGCAGCAAGAAAAGGTAGGCGCAATTTCACCCGTCACCAGTTGTTACAGGCCTTCACGGAGGCGGGTGCCTGCCAGGAAATTGAGAAGATCCATGCTCCGGTGTTATCTGAGGGTCTCCATTGTGTGTTGTGGAGGGTGTCAGGTTCTGGTGCGTCCCCTAAGGGTTGGTAGGTCTTCGGGATTTCTTGAAAAAACTGTGGCTCTGGCCATCACACACAGGACCGACGACAGATTGCGGCAACCATGCAAGGGCCTCACTTTCTCAGATTGGATTCACT
Organism: Symbiodinium sp. CCMP2456; assembly: GCA_905221635.1. Lineage (NCBI taxonomy): Eukaryota > Dinophyceae > Suessiales > Symbiodiniaceae > Symbiodinium > Symbiodinium sp. CCMP2456. The sequence goes on along the minus strand of CAJNDV010018502.1, from coordinate 49,977 downwards.
TTTTGGCCAATATGTGAGAACAGATGCTTGAGCGTGTTTTGGGCTGGCCATCTCAGCAGGTACTTGGTTGCAGCATCTCGGAATCATGTCAGCACACTCTGAAGAGCCTTTTTGTTAGGTGCCCATTCCTCACATGTGGAGCATCCCCCTGCGAAAATAGTAAAATGATCTCCACCATGTCCAATAGGTAGAAAGCATCGATAGGCAATTGATAGAAAGATAATTGGATAGATGGTTAGACAGATAAGCAGATAGATAGATGGATAGATAGATAGATGGATAGAGAAGTAGATAAATAAATGAACAGATAGATAGATATATCGATAGATAGAAAGAGACGGAAAGATAGATAGATAGTTAGATCGATAGATAATTAGACAGATAGGACAATTAGATAGGTAGGTAGATAGATAGATAGATAGATAGAGCGATAGACAGATAGTTAGGTAGACAGATAGATAATTAGATAGACAGTTGGACAGATAAACAGATAGATAGATAGTTAGATAGATAGACAGATAGTTAGATAGATACGTAGATTAGATAGATAGGCAGATAGATAGAAAGATAGTACTGCGTACCATGCTGATCTCAGCTGAAGTGCACCTTGCCCGGAACCTGTCAAGTACACCCTGAACTCTGATCCTACGCTCTAAACCCCACACCTTTGGCACTGAATCGCGAAAGGAGGAACCCACGGCACCTGTTCCGCCGTGTTCGGCCAGTGTACCATGCAAAGGTCGGCATAGCCTGATAGGGCTTCCGGACGATTGTTTGGAACTAATCAAAAAAATGGTTCCCAAACTCCGTCTCAGAGCCCCTTGTCCCTGAAAGCCCTAAGCCATGCCAAGGCTCAGCACCTCGAGGGGCCCAAAGTAGGGTTGGGGGTTTACGGTGTCGAGTTTATACTGTTAGCCTGACAAAGCGCTTATCTTTTGAAGCCTCAACCGTCGTGAACCTTGTCGGGTTTCCACCCATCCACCCTACTATAACTGATGATGGCTTTGCTTTCTTGGCACCGGTTGGGGTTCACAGAGGTGCACAACCCGACTGAAAATGTTAGTGCTTGCGGCCAGAATTGCTACCCATGTAATTAGAGGCCCAGCGGTGTGACCTAGTGTTGGAGATTGTTGCTGCAAGGTTACAGACGAAAGGGAAAATGGCTTCCCACATGACGCCGAAGATGTGTATACAGAATTTCGAACCGGTAGAGGGCTTGCGGCAAGTAAGCCTCTGAACAAAACTCGTTTCGCGGGAGAAGAGCTAGCCAAGGCACATGTCCCGGGCAAAAATTGCCTTGGCGAAACTAACCCCAAGCTATTGAATGTGTGCGAGGCTCAAGGCATCCTGGTTCCACAAACTCAAACCTGCAAGCCGGTGCAAGCTATGATGTCCGATTCCGAGGAACACCCGCAGACTTCAACTGCTGCAACCCGCGAAAGTGGAAATGCCAACTATAACTAGGAGGCAGTCATGGAGACGATTTCAGGTGCGGCGAAAAACATAAGCCCACCTCTTGCCCATGACTATCCCGTGTCCATAATCTATGCACCGGAAAGCCCTTTTCCCCGCAGGCCTACCTACATAGCAAGCTTGCCTACAAAGCCACAAACCCGAAACCCCAATTGAGGTGAACCCGGGTACACTGGTATCCGCGGGTGCTTCGTCGATGTAAACGAAAGTGAACCAGGGTACATTGCACTCTAGGTTTAGGATTCTGAAACCAGCCGGTTCAAGTTGCAAAGAGACAGGGGCAATGGAAGCTTGACGTCTGGGGTTTAGGACACCGGGCACTTGGTGTTGGGTTTAGGGTTTTCGGGCGAAGCTCAACACCCTACACTTTGAATGCTCTAGCCAAATTCCCAAAACTTGACAGCCAACCCGACGCTCCAAACCCTGAAACTCTGTGCCCTGAAAACTCCAGACCTACAAAACCCCAAAAGTTCTCCCCCGCGCATCAGGCTTCGGCCGACCTCCTGGCATTTCTTCGGCAAACCTCTGGAGGAGAGCCCAAGTAGCCTGCGAAGCAGGGGAGAAGGAGCATCCACAGTTCTCAAGGGCCAAGGTCCTAAGGTTTGAGGATCGAAGAAATTATGGTGGTTCAAAGTTCAGGACGTTCGGCTGAGAGATTAGGTTTCAGGTCTTCCAGGTAATCGATGATTCACGAAGTCCGATTTCGGAGGCCTTCAGAATATTCACGAAGATACTGGCCTTGAAGCCGCCAGTGCAGCAATCTGATTGCGCAACATCGTGCCTACAATCGTTTGGATGATTTCAGCCAGGCCCTGCTAAATCCGGTTTGCAACTAGATGAAAATCACCAGTGAGACGCAAGTACATACTCCATTTGGACTTAGAGCCTTCGGGAAGGCTTGGGGCGTAGGTGCAGGCTTCAGGGGAGCACCAAACCCATAAACCAGCACGACTCGCATGGTCACCCTGAGCTTAGGCTCGACATAGGTGCCGCAAAACTTATGTGATGTCGGGTTTGGAGTTCATCTGTTGAGAGTGTGTGCGCTGGCTTTTTTGTTTCAGGTTTACGGCAGGTTTGAGATTTAGAAAACCCAGATATACACAGATCATTTTACTAGCGCAAACAGGCAGAAGGCAGAATCATAAGACTAAGAATCTACCAGCCCATGTGGGCTCGGCCGTTCGGTAATGTTGCGCGTTCAGAACCCCACCAGAAGGCCAAAGGCAATCACAGGCATCGCAATCCTCTTAAAACCCTCAAGCAGCAACGAGGGTTGAGCGCTTGGGGAGTGGATGAACCTGGAACACCGAACATTCCCGGCCCAAGCCCAACCACGTCGCCTCGAATCCCATGGCATCGGGTGGCACCTGCGTCAAATCCAACACATCCGGGCTTGCAATCTTTCTTGAGGTTCAGTCGTTTCGGCTCGGTAGAACTTCTCGCTGAGCCCTTTCATCCACAGATATCCTCAGTATGCGCGGGCTCCTCAAGATGTTCAGACTTGAGTGTTCTCTTCAACGTTGCCGTGATAGCCACAACAGCAGCTATAGTAGTTGACACTGATAGCATTACAGAAATAATCCTGAAATTCACCAAGCAAGGTCTCCCCAATTGTCCAAGCACTCCTTGCCTTAGTTAGGGCTTCTTGGTGCTTAACAATTTGAAAGCCACCCCAAGTCCAACATATATAGGGAGTACGAGTACTTGAAAGTTGAAAGCTTCCCTAAGCGCTGAACCCAATTCAAGTGCTGCCCCAGGTTCAGCTTCAGACTCCGGAGGAATTGAAGCACAGCCATGAAATCACCAATTTCACAAGGGATTGGGGTTTAACGCTTTCGTTTTGAAATTTGCAGGGTTTTGGATTGAGGCTTAAGGCATCTGAAGTGAGCAAACTCCAAACGAAGGATGGGACAAACTGGTACAAAACCCCAGACCCCTGCCCTCGTTGATGCCGCTACTCCACGTACGGTTTTCTAGTCCTACATACCGTATTATGTCACTGCCCATAAAAGCACGTACACTCGACATCAGGGTCTGCGGATGCGGAACGCATCGCGTTGCAGCTCAAATTTATGTTTAACGTATAGCTCTGGCGATTTAGGGTGCAAGGGCGACAAAGTTCAGGGTTCGGACTCAGATTCATTAAAGGTGAGATCCGCCGACAGGGAAGGAGGAAACCCCGTGCGGGGCCAGGGGAGAGGAGGGGAAAGGAGGAGGCGGGGGCGGTTGCAAGAGTGCGAAAGGCGGGGGTTCGTCATCAAGGAGTATGAAAGGGGGGTTCCTCAATGCTTAGTCGGAATTGAGAGGGAGCTTGGTTCGGTCCCGTTCCATGTTCTTTGATTCATGCTGCTGTTTCCTCCCTGTTCCATGTCCACGCGGTCCCCCCTTCCCGGTACGCTGTCGCTGGTCCGCTGGCCTCACTATGCAGCGGTATTTCTGTCGCTTTCACTAGTACTACTAGTTACCAGTGAGGAGACTATTACATCACCATTATTGCTCTTACTACTCCTACTACTACTACTACTACTGCTACTACTACTACTACTACTAATGAAGTTGGTATCACTCCTATAGCTAAACAAACCTTTCTGACCCGCTTACAACCTATCCTACTTTGCTAGAAAAAACACCAACACCCNNCCCCCCCCCCCCCCCCCCCCGCGAGACAAAGCTGCTGCCCCCGCAATCCCCGCTGTCTTCTTAAGCCGTGTAAACTTGCTTTCAAGGACATCGCACCAAGGCGTCACCAGCACCCAGCTGAGCACCCAGCGCCCGGCAGCAGCAGCACCACCACCATCAACAACACCACCACCACCTACCACCGCCACCACCAACAGCAATAACAAACACAACACAAACCAACAATGATAAAAATAACACGCACACGAACAACACCATGAACAATAGCAACAATAACAACAACAAATACGAACACTAGTCTTTGTTGGAGCAGACGAAGACGAGGAAGAGGTCGACATATTGTACATGCCCAGCGTCTGTAGGAGATCACGTGGCTGAGCATTACATTACGAGCTGACATCCCCTCCGATGAAGATGGCACTCTTTGCGACGGTAGAGTTGCATCTCGCACAACGTGCAGGTGCCGTTTGTACTCCGGAGACAATCTTATCCAGATTAATTATTGAATACCTCATCGGATCGGGTTCTCCCTGATAGGCACGATGCGGATCTTAGCTGGGTAAGATGTGACGAAGTGCAAGCCTTGGTTGGACTCCAATGTATGTTGAGCTTTTAAACTCTCGTAGCTAAGTCTAGGGATTGTCCGATAGATCTTGCTGCTGCGGATTTCGTCGTCAACCGTCTATGGGATGCCTGGGGCTCTAGATCTGAGTGCTCCTAAGGGGCTGCCTTTCGAGTTACAGACGAAGGGTGATCGGAACCGAGTCCAGAAATCAAACAGGCTTTTGTCCCAAACTCCTTTGATAATGACTGACCGGCAGGAGCATGCTGATGATCAGTGTGGTATTTTCCTTTGTCGCATCTCCTGTCGCCCAGTTTTGTCGACTGGGCGAGGGGGAGTGCGTGAAGCATTGCGATCCGAGGTGACTGGCATCATCTACGTCAGCCTTGTGACGTGTTTGCGGTACAGAGAAGCTTAGCATGCCCTGCGGTCAAAAAGAGTGTTAGATATCAGGCTGTTTTTTGTTCAAGAAAAGCATTGAGGCGCGCATTATCTTCATTGGATTCTTCTGGATTGTGCCCTTCGGTCGAGTCGCTTCGGGATTCCCTTGGGTTCATCTGTGGCTTATCTTTGATTTCATCTTGAATTCCACGTACTGGGCTCTAAACCGTACAGTCGTCATTGAACCCTGCCCCCAATGAGGCACATGCTAAACCCAATCAGACAGCAGATCCTGGATCCTGAAACGCGATGTCCAACTCCAGACCCTATCCCAAATCCTAGATCCCGAGACCCAAATAATACACACCTCAGCCTGGTACCTTGTTCGTGATGAACAGCTTCTCCCGCCGCACACCACTGTCGGCTACGCCCTGCCGCAGCTCGTCGGGGTAGCTGGGGTACCTGTTCGTGGATTTGAGAGTTCGGGTTGTTGGACATCTGTCGAAGTTGTACTCTGTACTATTCTTCGTAAAGACAATCAGGGCTGCATATCGTAAGGAGCGATCGCATCCTGAACTCCCGAGATGCCTAGAAAAGTTTCGAAATGCCGGCAGAGCTCTAACAGCCAGGCCAAGGACTTTTCATTCTTGATGTATGGGACTGTGATTAATCAGAATGGTTGTTAGTGCTGACTTCGTACAATCTAGACGCCTGTGCACATGTACTTACCTCAGCAGTGGTACGTGTTGCTCGTACCATCGAACCTCCTTGGAGAAGGCAGTGCAAACGCTACAGCTTAAACCGTGACTGATTACAGAAGTAGTCTGCTGTAGAGAAAGAGGCTGAAGCAGATTGTGTGACTATCATTAAACTTAGGGCCTCACGGTTTGTGGCTCAGGACTTAATGGGCTTCAAGCGGGTGTGCTATCTTCTGAGCCGAGCTTTACATGCTTACCTGTGTCGAGCCTGGAGCACTAGTGTCATCCTCATCTTGTCAACAGACTTGTTGAGTCACTTTGCCGACGGCACACATCGTGCCCGAGTCCAAATGTCTGTATCCGGCCCGCAATGCAAATGCAATGACTTCCTGATGCGCAGAACCTATTGCTTGGGTTTGGTGTTTGGGGCTGTAGCCTTGAAGCTTAGGCTTATGGCTTAGCTTCTAGTTTCCCCGAACCTCAACAAGAAAATCCCAACCAAACTCTGAAACCTTTTGTCCCGACTGCGGTTCAGATTCATCGCAGTGCTTGTTAAGGCTGGATGAGAAAGTCGTGCCCCATGGGACAAAAGCATGCCCCCCATTGCATTGAGGAATACTGTTTTAAATACCCGTTGCATCAAGAGGCTTTAGCTGGTCCAAACGACCGTGTGTCTTTCGAGCGTCTTCAAGCCCGCAGCTTGAACGAATCGTGATGAACTCAGAGCATGAGCATTTGCTGGGTCTTGTCACGCTAAACACCTGAAGCCAAAGAAGCGACCCCCGAAGTAATTGACCTGCAAACTCTGCAAACACCAAGACACAAAACTACCAAACCACAGTGCTAATCACCTCCCGGACTGAGCCTGAACATCTTGTGCATCTACCCGAAATCCAAACTCCTCTCCTCAACGCCCTCAAGCCCTGCAGCCCGTAAGCCTTCTGCGTGCAAGCATGCCTAAACCCTTTTAAGACCTGAACCCCGAAACTTAAGGCCCTTAGTGAACAACTTTAACCCTGAAAACTCGCATCGTAAACTCTGCACAACCTTCGGGCCCAAAGCCTCAATCTCATGAACCCTATCCTAAACCTACAGCGCTATTATTCCCGTCGCTGTAAACACTGTAAACCCTGTCAGTTTACAAGTATGCTGGCACGTCTCTCTGGCAACCTTGCCGGACATTCCACCAGTGCCAAGTGCAAGTAGCCTCGGGCTGGAGTCTGTACTTACAAGCCCAACCTACGAAGCCAGTTGTAGCTACGTATGCTGTATACAGCTTCATTAAATGGACCAAGCCAGACAGAAGATAGACAAACGGATATGTCTTGGGTATAAGTCGGTGAGTTTGGGGCTGTACAGGGCGCCTCAGTGTTGAGATTGCTTCAGGGTTTAAGGTCCCCAGTTTGGGGCCGACATGCTCAAATGCCTCGCTTTATCTTATTTCTGGAACCTTTTGCAGGACGCGTAGAAAATATAGGAAAGTACGGTTCGACGCGGATTGACGTCAATGAGATCGAACTCAGGAAGTCAATCACCTCCTAGCAACACGTAACTATACAAACACCCCGAACCTTCTCATGCGAAACCGAAACCCACGAGCCTTCCGTACTGTCACCATGACGGTTGATACTGCTGTCAGTGGCAACTTTATTGTAAGCCTTCTACTAGGCTATTCACCGGCTTCTAGTTTGCCCTTTAAAAAGCGAAGGTGCGAGGCGCTTCCAATCAGCAGCCAAACAGGAGAGCCCACGACACCGGATGGAAAGTCATAAGCCACACCCGCAAACCCGAAGCCCGTCAACCCAAACCTGGGCCTCTGTCATAATGACAAGAACTCTTCTTTAGCATTTTAGCATTACCCTGCATTACCCTGTTTAGTCTTGTTATTACCCTAAGCTGCTGCCCAACGGCGGCAGCCGACGACCAGAGCCTTTGAGAGGCTCCGAGGCCAGGCCGCTCTTCGCAAGCGAAGCCGCCAAGGCCTCGAATTTGGAATTTGGGGTCTTCTTGAGAGGTCCAGCGCTTCGGATTTTTAGGGATTTTTCAAGCCTCGAGCCTGTGATTTAAGGTTCAGGGGTCTAGGGAGTCTAGGGCCTAGGGTTTGTTCTTTAAGGCTCGAGGTTTGCTGCGACCCCACGTACTTTGAGAGCCACTTCAACTCTGAAGGCCGAAGCAGAGGTCAAGGGAGAGAGTTAAGGTCCTGAGGCTTATGCGAGACTGTCAGTGTATTGATGTACACTTGGGGTTCAGGGTGCTTGTGGTTCAAGGTTTGGGGCAACGCGCTTTAACTTCACTCGAACTGAACTATTCTATGGCTTCCGACACTTCAAGATTGAAATGCTGAGACCTGTGACCCCGAGTGAGGTATTGCACTTCGCAGCAGCAGAAGCCACTTCCTTTCACCAGTGAAACTTGAACCTTCAGGGTAGTAACACCTGAACACTGACCCTAGTTGTAGAGTACTTCTTTGGGCGCTTGCATGAAATCGCAAAGGGCTGCCCAGGCACATGCCGCCGATCTGTCAACCCAATCACGACGGCATCGCGGGCACGCAAAATGCGCCTGTGTAGGTCTTCGGCAGGCTGCAAGCGCATGGTTTCAGTTTTGGAATTTACCGGTGGGGTTGGGGGCTCAATGACTAACTAGAGTTTACAAATTAGGGATGTAGCCCTCACGTCCTTCTTTTGAAGACCTTCTCTCCGTCTGCAAGATGTTGCATGCAGAATAGGACCATATATAGCAGGACGTCCCGCTTGCAGACTGTCACAGGGCATCCGAGGAATGCCTGACTGAATTGTCCAAATCATTAGTCAGCGTACTTCCACTGGATCTACAACTTCGAGATTGAAATCAACCCGAAACGAAACCGAGATGGACTGTTGCATGCGATTTACCCACTGCCAGCACAGGCACAATGTGTCGCTATAGTTGCAGTCAAGAAGTCTGAGGCATGAACTTTTAAGCAGACCCTTTGTCCATTCAATAGAACGAACCACACGTGACGATTTCTGTTACCCAGCTATCCCGACCTGTACTGCATAGCAGGAAGCCAGTCATGCATAAAATGGCGCTGCTGCTCAAAGTCTAAAGAGAGACAGCGAGAGAGGGAAAGAGCCTAAAAGATAAAGACCACGCGATTAAAACAAACTCCAAACTGCGAGAAAGTGACTCTGAATGCATGATGTTGGAAAGATGATGACGAAGCGACCCTCAAATTTGACGGAGCTCTTCTAGAGTAGTACATCAAGGGCACGTAATTTAATCGACAGGGTAACAGCCGGCACGCTCGAGAACTGCAACTGTGGTTGGCTGTGATGTCTACAAAGTAGAATAAACACGGCACAGAAGGCTGAGGATATAGGATTTCGGGTCGGATGTTGGAAAAGGCTCTGAAGGTTCTACAGGTCCCATGTTGGAAAACATGGAAACTTTCAAGCTTTGTCCTTGATCGGTCCGTTTCCTCCTTGCGGTCAGAACGCCGAGTCGGTAGAGGCAGGGGTCGAGGCACGTTACCACATCCTCCAACTACCCCGAATCATAACCACCCTGGCCCAATCGCAATGGAAACACGAAGAGAAAAAACACACGGGGGCTCACAAGATTTGAGATTCAGGGTAACTAAAGTTTGGGGGCTTCGGGTTTAGCTTTGCAATTCCGGGGTAGCTTCTGGAACATGGAAGTTTAGGCTTCAGCTTTCGAGCCCAAAACGCCTCCTAAACCCGAAACCCTTAAACCACAAAACTCGGTTCAAGCAGCTGGCATGTGGCACAACACAGAGGCATCCACTGGGAGCCAGCAGCACAGTTCCTGCCGCGGATGCGAGTGAAGGAGTGTGGGAAGAGCTGGGGATCGTTGGCAGGCCCGTTTCGCTGCAGGATTCTTGGGTACTCTTGGACCTGCCTCAATTGATTGCTTCTCCAGGCTGGCGCCAGGCCTTCGCCCAAGATGACTACAATAAGGAAATCGAAGAGGGGTCTTGTGGCAGTATAGGCACCATAATTGGTAGAAAGGGAGGATGGCTCTAAACACGCGGACACGCAGGCAGCACCTCCAGTCGGCACGCCCAGCATCACCGCCGTCCAGCAACCTCTCTTCGCAGTTTGCGTGCTCCTCGAAGTTCTGGAATTCAGGATGGGCGTAGATCCCCAACTGTGTATCAAAGTGGTTTCTTCGACTTGCAAATACACTCAACACGTGATCTCGAGTTCGTCGCTAGGCTATGCATCACGTGGCATGCATGTCTATGAATGGTTTGTATGTGTAGTTGTTCTGACGATACATCGTATACACTTCAGACCATGTGTCACGCCGTCAAAAGGCTCCAAAAGCACTCTCACACGTATTTATGGAATTCCCTAAATGAAGTTTTCGATTTCAGGATATGGGGGGGAGCTCGGAGAGCATGTAACGAAAAACTAGGAGAGCTCCCGAGATCGCACCCCAATGCGGACCGCTGCAGCGGGCTTCTTGCGAGTGCCACACTGTGTTGGCGGTCCAGGGCCTGTCCACAGCAAATGCATTCATTGATCCTGCGCAAACGAGAGCACGGCACCGTCGTGCAAGGTGCCATTCAATGATTCCGCACGGTGGCAGTACGTAACATATTTCTTTTTGTAGCCGCGCAATGTAGAAAATGAAATGTTCAACAACGCAATTGTGCTTCATGTACGGGTCCTACGGCCTACAGACGCATTGTAGAAGCCTGTGCAGTTTTGCATGGGAAACCTACCGGTGCCATGTTTACAGTATATAATATCTATACGCGCAAATGCTTTTTTTCGAGCGAGCGCAGTGAGCTCCCAACAGAACCGGGCAGCTGGATCGTCAAATGCCACGCAGTATGTACAAACATGCGACCTTAACAAGACCACCACGTCAAGTTGGAGCGGCTGAAAGTCTTCGTGCCATCATCCGGAAGCAAAAATGGATCTAGCTAGCCTTTGAAAAGCCTGTGGCTTGACTGTTTGAAGGCGCGCAGCCTTACTGGGATCAAATATGGCTGTGGGACCTGACGACCTACCTTGCATGTCAAACCAGTCCTGGGCTTTCGGTTGTGGAAATGAGATACTACCTGATTTAACGGTCTGATCTTGATTCTTGATGATGAGACACAGAGCTTCAATTTAGCATTTGTCCATATGCCGCCGAAGTGCTCAATATTGCAGTCGTATTCTTTGTTTGGAAATGCGGCAGGCTTACCTAGGATGCGTTCACGCATTTAGTTCCGAATACTTGGATCTTTCATCTGATTGATGTGTTATCCTTTCCCAAAACATGTTAAGTCGATTGCAAGTTGCCCTACAGCCTCCCAACCTGCTAGCTATGTCCACGTTGTTGTGGAATGTGAGTGGTGTCTTGGGACTAGTCTTCCTGCAGCTAGTCCATCAGGAGAACTACGTACTGATGATACTCTGTGATTTGCTGTGCGATTCACACATGTCTCAAAGTTGAATTTCAACCTGTAGTACGCACCATGCCTTTCAATGGCATGCAATAGCTTATTAATAACATGTCAGATCAGTAAACACAATCTATTGGCTGGAGTTGCCCTTTTGTGGATTCCATGTTGATGTCTGCGACAAACCCGCTATAACTAAAACAAGTAAGATGATAGAGGACATCCCTGACTTATACCAGGACGGTTTTTTTTCCTAACGCTGGCGGTCCCCGATCTCATTTGCTAGTGATTCCGTCATGTTTTTTGGGCACGCGGCATAATTTGTCGATTGCGGTTCATCATACATCTTAAACGCACCCCTTCATGAATCGATTCCGGCTTTCATCATGTATTCCGGTTTTCATCATGTATCTTAAACACGCCCCCTCCTAATGCGATTCCGGTTCATCATGGGCGAGTCCGGCCCATCATTTTTTTCAAGCACGTCCCCTCATTTGGCGATCCAGGTTCATCATACATCTTAAACACGCCATGTGGCGATTCCGGTTAATCATACATCTTCAACACGTCCCCTCTCATGGCGCTTCCGGTTCATCATAATACGTATATTTTATACACGTTCATGCAGCGATTCCCGCTCATCATATATGAATCTTAAACATGCCACCCCTCCCCAAATGCGCGAGACCGGATCATCATATATCTAAAACACCCCCCCTCATCACATACGAGTATCTTGAGCACGCCCCCTCATTTGTTCATTCCGATTCTGCATATGTGAGTATCTTGAGCACGCCCCCTCCTTTGTTCATTCCGATTCTGCACTTCCGCTAAACTGCTAAACCCGCTCCCAACTTTCAGAAACCCGCAGCCGAGGCATAGCAAAAAAAAAGCCGGGGGGGGGGGGGGG
>CAJNDV010018502.1:10282-37815 GCA_905221635.1 Symbiodinium sp. CCMP2456 | reverse complement strand
AGAGAGAGAGAGAGGGAGGGAGAGAAAGAGAGGAGAGAGAGCGAGGGAGCGAGAGAGCGCTGGCGTGCCGCTCCAGAAGCAAAATACGTCTAGACTGCAGCAGCCTGCAAGAGGGTATTGCACCCGCTTGATCCCGTTTGTCTTACAGAAGATACTGGTCAGAAAGTTGGGAGGAAACTTCAGAGGTTCATGAGTAGGCGTAAGTGCAGCAAATAAGTACAGCAACTGCAAATGTAATTCCTTGAAGTCCCCTAGCTGCTTATACCCTACATAGAACCACCCACGAAACCCCTTACCCAAAACCTTTTCATCTTCACGTGCTCTCTAAACCCAAAATCGCAGCCACACATTGACGTTCCAAAACCCCAGCAGCATGGGCCCTAAGCCCCAAACCAAAGAGCCCTGTGCCTGAACCCGAGCCCTGCAAACCCTATACATCATTTGGTCGGGTGCTGGTCTGGCAAGCCGCGGTAGGCTTGCTATTTTTGCGGCTAGGGCCGGGTGCTTCTGCCGTCTACAGTGTCGTTTCTCTCGTAACTAAACTTTACAACTAGGCCCGTGCATCCTGAGATGCGGTGCATGTGCTCTCGACTTAGAGTTTGAGCTGCTACTTCTGGGTTCGGGGCTTAAGGGGCTACCGGTTTAGATGTTTTAGGATTCGGGATTTACAGCTAAGTCCTGTATCCAACGCAAGTACTCCTCTCCTGGCTGTCTGTCCACGGGCCGACCTTGGTCGGCAGCTCAGCTTTCGTGGGGACTCTCCGGCTTTGGCATTGAGGCTCTTGGCGGTTCGGCTTTCACTTTCAATTCTGGCTCTTTGAACTGCGCAAACTAAATAACCAAATCGTATACCGCCAAAGGCCCCGTAGCTCCTGTAGTGACCCAAAGACGGCTCGGGACACATCTGCTTTTGGGTTGAGCGGAACTACGCTGCGAACAACTCAGGCTTGTCGAGCAAAGCCAAACCCTAACCGGCCCTAATCCCCCCCAGCAGCCCAAACTCAATCTCACCCCCCAAAGTGCCGCAAAGCCCCAAACGCACCCGAAGCCGCCAAAACCCTAAAAGCTCCGAACGTGAAGTCCTGAAGCCTTAGATAGTCTAGCAGAATCTAGCAACATCCCAATGCCGCAAACTCCTAAAGCAAACCGAAGATGTAGTACATGCTCTGTAAACAAGTATCGCAGGCTATTAACGGTGCGTTGGAGAAGATAGGTTCTTATGTCTAAACCTGTGTAACCCCTGCGGCCCTACTTATGACCTCCACCCCGTTAAGGGGTCGGGTGTCGAAGCTGTCATGGTCTTCGAGGATGCAAGGCTTTCAAGGACTTTAGGGGCGAAGGCGTGAGTGAAGGCGTTCAACCAGGTCTCTGGGAGTTTCAATATGCTTATGTATGCTACGCGGCTTCACCGTTTCGGATTTGGAGGTTTACCCTGATCGAGATGCTCGCGATGCCATGTCAGGTCAGGGTCTTCAAGGCCGATCACCCTACCGCATCAATTCGTGCCTTGCATGGGTTGAACGGTGTAGGCTTAAAGCGTAGCATATGCAATTGATGAGGTTTGGGTGCCGCAGTACTGTAAGGGGCTTCGGGGATTAGGATTAGGTTTCAGGGCTGAGAGTGTACCCGACACTACTGTAGGGCCTGCTTTTCTGGGCCGTGATCATACACACAGCCCAAGACAACTGCTTGTACCTGAGAGTAGGGCCTGAGCTATGCAATAATAAACCGCAACGGCGAAACACAATGTTTGAAGAGAGCAGCTACAAAGGCCAGACGACAACAACCACACATAAACTTCAGTTAGACCGATCAAGCACGTCTCCGGACAGGTCGCAAGCTTGGTCAGGGCCAGTGCACCCACATCGTGGCAGTCTTCACCTCGAAGCGCACTTTACATCCCTTTCTCGGGAGTCTTCATGCTGCGGATGCCACATAGGATTTCATGCTTGGGTGTCGGAGGTTCTGAGACTCCCAGATCTTGGGGTTTTTACAGGGCTTCATGCTTCAAGGTCTTGGGATTTCGAGTTTAGGGCCGGTTAAAGGTTCAAGGCTTGCGGTGTTCAGGGCATCGGATTCACGGTTTGGCGTTTCTTCAACTCAAAGCTCCGCAGCTACCAAACTTAAACCCCTTGACCTGCTTGACCTTGAGACTGTCGATCCCGAAACCGAGTCTGAGCTCCATAGTCCTAAAGCCAGGGGCTGGTTCTTCAGGGTCTCCGGACTTATCCAAGGTAGAATACTTTACGAACTTCACGGTTGAGGGATTCGGATGAAGGGGTTTAGCTAGGGTGTAGCATTCAAGGTTGTGTTCAACGTTGGGCAAGGGTTGAGGGGGTCCCTGAAACTCCCAAGGCCTCCCGCATGCATGCAGATGCGCCCTTAGCGCGGCAAGAGCACGATTCCCACGCAACAGCCACCCAAAAGCCCCCCAATATGTGTACACACCGTGGCGAGGGCTCGATTCATCGAGTGTGCACCGCGTCACACCGTGAGTCGCAGAACCGCTGCTTGCGGCTTGTGGGCCCTCGCGTCACTATCACTAACCAAATCGCACACCCTGAACGTAATCACTCTTAATGTTCCTACATTGCTTGGGGCATTGAAGAACCGATAGAGATCCAGTCGAAAGGCATGTTATAGTAGTTTTAGACCTCGTTTAAACGAAGCCATGTCTGGAGATGGCTGGAGCTCTGTGGGTAGCACTAGTTAGGACGATATGGCGGAGTATAGGGTTCTGTGTAAAAAGGGTTCCATGCAGATGTTGTCGTTCGAGATTGCATGGGGCTTAGACCTGCCCTTATACTTGCACGAAACAAGCTGTGCATCAAGTTAAGTTAATCGTATTTGCTGTTTGTCTCACCGACACCCCGAATTTATACGCTCCTATACTACTTGGGTCAATCATTGCCGTTCCAAAATGCTCCAAATGCTATGCCCAGCTGCATATAGCAAATCCCAACAAAACCCTGCAACGCTGAACATTTAAAGACCAGTCGCTGTCGGGGTCCAGGGTCTCATTCTCCGACGTGGTCGCTGCTACAGGAGGCCCGTACATTGAAAGCGGCCCTGATGGGATCACCGGTTCGGGTTTGGGGCGCTGGGTCTCCCAGTTTCCGCGCAACCGCACGGTCGGGCGAGGGGGGGGGGGCGGGGCATGCAGGCGGGCCGTGCGGGCGTGGGGTGGGCGTGCGGTGCGTGCGTGCATGCGTGCGCGTGTGTGTTTGTTGGTGTTTTGCGAGGGTGTGTGATTGGTGTGTGTGTGTGTGTGTGTATGCGCGTGCATGTGTTTGTGCGTGTGTTTTTTGCGTGCGTGTGTGTGTGTGTGTTTCTGTTTGTTTGTGTGTGTGTGTGTGTGCTTCTGTTTGTGTTTGTTTGTGTGCTTGTTTGTGTGTGTGTGTGTGTGTCTGTGCGCGCTCGTGCGCGTGCTTGTGCATGTGCTGAGTGCTCGTGCGTCTGCGCGCGCGCGCGCGCGCGGGTGTGTGTGTGTGTGTGTCTGTGTGCGTGACTAATCAGTTGCGATCTGCAGCAGGGGGTGCAAGGAGTCTTCTGATTTTGAACGTTTCGCGGTTGTGGATTTATTGAATAGCTCAGGCCCCCCGGTGCATTTAGCCCGCCCGCATTTGTTGACCAAAAATGCCGGCTTGGAAGTATCGACATGTCCAAATGTCATCCCTTATAGGAAACATGCGCTCCCCAGCAGCAGCAGCAGTGTATCACGTAACATGGGCATACTAGCATGAACTGAGATGGAACTGAATACAGATGGTGACTCTCGAAACTCCCCGGGCCGATGGCCCACCTGTGTGTTGCAGGCTTCGCAGGAGAGTTGTGACCCCGTTCCCAATCCCCCAAGATCGTGGGCGAAAGCATACATCCCTCTTGTTCTTCTTCTTCCACTCAGCCAGGGGAGAGCTCTCTCTCTCTCTCTCTTTTTCGCAAACTGCCGGAGGAAAGGCCTGGCTGGGCGGCAGTTTGATAGAGAAGGAACTCAGTACATTTTGCATCCGAACACATTTCTATCTCTCTTTGTGCGTGTCTCTCTCTCTCTCTCGCTCTCGCTCTCGTCTCTTCCCTTCCCTTCCCTTCTCTTCGTGTGTTCTCTCTGTCGGTCTGTCTATCTGTGTGTCTGTATCTCTGTCTGCCTCCCTGCCTGTCTGTCTGCGTCTGAATCTATGAATCTGCTGTTGTTTACTTTACTGAAACTCTCTACGAATCTGTTCAGGGACATGTCTGTTTATCATGCTTCCTTCGCTGCTCCATTCAAGTGATATTCATGTCGCAATGCAGAAGCCTGGCCGAAAAACCGCGAAATCCAATATCTGAGCCCTAGGCGGCAATCTCTCCATGCTCACAAAACTGAGAGTACGAGCAGGGCACGCCAATCCACCAATCCGGATCACTTTAAAGGGAACCCCAAACCCTCAATTGCCTTCTGGTTTCAGGGTGCGGCGTCGTTGAAGAAGGGAATGCGTGACCCGCCATGTAAACCCTAAACCCAAGATATTGGAGTCTAAACATCAATCAAATCTAATCTTTGAGACCACGTCTTTGTACGGACGGGATTCAGGGACTGGGATGTACAGCTGGAGCTTAAGGTTCGGGGACCCGGGTTGGGGTTTGTGTTCAAGGCTGCCTTTGAGAAAAGACCATAAAGCCGAAACCCCACTCGCCCCAAGTACTCCAAATGGAAGCCTTGCAGTCCTTGGGAGCAGGTACTGAGGCTAGCATGCCTATTTTACAAAGGCAAGCACAGTGTCTAGGCAAGCCCGTAAGGCTTCAGGGGCAAAAGACATCACCGTCATCCTCCAACTCCTAAGCTTGTGGGCAAAAGGCTGTCGTCCCAGCTGTAGCCAGGAGCAGAAGGGGTCCCGGCCACGGGCAGCTCTGCTGCATAAAGGATCCTAGGGTTGAACATCTTAGGATCTACAGGGATCCGGGCTTGTAGAGCGTAGGGCTTCTGATGCTTACAGGGCTTCAGGTTTAGCCTTAGCCTCCCCTCCCCGAAGCTTGCGAGCGCAGCTTTGCAAGGGGGCCTTTCGTGGCTCCATGCTAGTGTAGGAATGCAAGGCTTCAGAAAGCACCCAAACTTAGCGAACAGGAAATGGCGGTTACTAAAGCAAGGGACCGCTGATCCTGAACATAGGGATGGCGCAGTCTGAGGTTTAGGACGCTAGAAAAGACTACCTACAACAGCTAGGGCGAGTCGCTTGCGGTCCTCACACGGGAGTTTTGGAAACGCGTGGGAGAACATGAAGCCCCCTCCGAGAAGCGCCACCAACCGCTTAACATATTCAGCATGAGCGATGCCTTATCCGGTAGACGGAACCCAGCTGTTGTCAGCCACATCGATGTACGTCGGTGCATACATGACCTTCTTCTTAGACAAGAGACGCAGGAGCATGAAGAGTAAGCTCTGTTTCCCCGATTCTGGGAGCACAAATTCGTTGCGGTCGAGGTATGGCAGGATGCGGTTCTTGATCCCTGCACACCCAAACCTCCGTCGCTAAAGCATTGAGTCACGGCCTAGCTACTGCATGGTTAGCCGCGCACCCGATGGACGCCGCAGGCCCGGAAGGACCTCGAGTGTTGTCTGGGCTTAGGTTGCATGCGGGCTGTTTTCGTTTAGGGCTTGCAGTTACTCCTTTGAGAAGAACTGCTTAACTGACTGGAGTGAAGGGCGAAATCTGCAACCCTGGACGTCTGCCCAAACCATCTCTGCCCCTGTCGGGATTCGGTCGCAAGGGTAAACTTGCAGGTTGCAGCGCGGGCAGCTGCTGCCTGTAGAGAGCTGAACCCCAAACTCATAAAGCGCAGAATTGAACCCTGATGCTCTGAACCCAACTCTTCAGCCACCCTTAGAGTCTTAGAGTTGAACTCAATGATGTCTTCAATGATCTCTTCTACCTGCAGAACACGATTGCTGCGGACCTTGAGGCAAAGGTTGATTTCAATTTTAGTGCCCAGAGCTCTCCACCCACCCAGTCATGACCTCTTTGCTTTAGACAGGGGAATATACGCCACCACAAGACTTGCAGCCTGAACCACGTACAGAGGCCTGTTGTAATCCACTGACATCGTGCCTGTACCGGAAACCCTGGCACATCCTGTTCCACAGGAGTAGCTACAGCAAAACACATATGGTCCCTGGAATCTCCTTGCGGCCAGGGGCAGCATGCCATGAATGGTTTCCGATGCCTCGGCGCTTCTCATTCATGCCGCAAACTTGCTTGAAAGTTGCAGCTTGGGGCTCTGTGGTCTTGGGTTCGGGGCTGTTTCAAGGGATGCCCGAAACTCAAAACTATCTTTTGATCATCTTGAATTTGGATTTAGGGCTGAATTTCTTTCTGACCCGCTTCCTGCGCCGTTGTGCCGGGCTTTGGATGCATTGCTGTGAGTAGGGTTTTTCATGGAATGCCAAATTATCCAGAGAGCACGACACGCTAAAACTCAATAAAGGGCTATTGCGCAATAACTGATTCAATATGTGTGGGTTCTGAATGATGCGACACCTCGCACCAGAAACGGGACAGGGCTGAAGTCTGTGACAATCTTTAATCCGAGGCGTCGTGGCTTGGCTGGAGCAGGCAAAGCTCACGGCAGCCCTTCGGAATGAGTGTTCCTTTCTCTAGGACACTGGAACACAACGACTAGGTCACCACGCGCAGAAACAAGACTTGGCTGTCTAATTTAACATTGCCATATCCGGGTGCTTTTCAAATCCCCCTTAAAAACCCCATCTTGGATCTAACGAAGAGTTCTTCCGGGGAGGGGCAAGGTAATACGATGCCGAAAAATAACAGCTGCTCTTCACCCCCCAAACAAGCCCAGATGCGAAACATCGTGGCAGAGCCCGTGGGGGCGGGGACCCATCGAGGAGAAGGTGTACACCAGACAAGTCCTGTGGTCACGACTAAGTTCACCCGAACTGGAGGGTCGTGCTGAGTGTTACTGGACCGTTTACTAGCTGAGCTCTTTGGCGAAGAAGCAACATGTTTCAGAGTCCATCGTTGAACTCCCAGAGGCATACCACCAGGAGGGCGACACCGGGTCTGATCGGACTCAAGTGTGTTTTATCCAAGTGTTGATCGCGGGGACGTAGTCAGAGCTTTTTGCATGCCCTGTGTGCTTTTCTCCGAAATCAGCATGCCTCAACCCTGAAATCCGCCTAGCTGCCAAACCACGAATCCAAAACTAACCTCTCAAGTTGAAGAGTCTGCAGCCAAAACACCTCCGTTGCCAAATCCTGCCACGAAGATTTGACTGCAGGGGTTAAGCATAGCCTTTAGGTTTTGAGTTTAGAGCCCAGGTTTGAGCGTTTACAATTTATGGGCGTAGGCTCGAGATTTTGAGGAGGTTGTCGATATTCTTCTGACCTCCGCAATTCGGTTTTGGATTGTTTGAACCTTAGCCCGAAGGGTCTATGTATCAACCAATACTCGCACTGAAAGGGGTTCGAAGATAAGCAACTTTGGAGACAAGGTTTGCAAACTCCACATTCACCATGGATCCTGCTGAGAACAGTGGTGCTGTTCAATACAGGTCGTGCGTGAAAGGTCACGGCTACGTACAGGTGGGGTGTATGCAATGTAAACGAAGACCTGAAAAGTATGAATTCATAAATTTAAGATGCAACGAAGTAACCAGCTCGACAAGAAACATGCACGTGTGTGTGTGTGTGTGTGCATGTATGTATGTATATACGTACATAGATACAGAGTAGTAATAGTAAGAAAAAAGTAATAGTAATCGTACTAGTAGTCGTAATAGTAATAGTAATCGTAAAAGTCCTAGTCCAAGTACTAGTAAAAAGTACTAGTATCAAACAATTCGAGTGTGCACATTGCGATCAGCTAACCATCGAGAACATCAGGTAACGAAGCATGGAATTGAACATGCTGGGCAATGGTCCACTGCTGCAACGATTACGGCTCCTTCAAGCACTGTACCTAAGGCCATCAACCAAATACATGTGGATCTGTGGCGGTCTGGAGTTGCATCGCCTGAGTGGAGGAAGCGAAAACCCTCTCAATGTTGACAATCTGGGGATGGATGCGAAATGAATGCAGGTAGCGCCTTTGCTGAGCTCGCGATGGCGGTACACCAAGTGGAGTGCACAGCACCAAGGCTTGCACGAACAATGAGGCAAGGCGTGACGACATGTGCATCCTGCGCGAAGCTGTAGTCATCGATCTATAAGACCCCAGACACATTCGCAAGCGAGTCAATCGTGCACCATCAAGCGTTCTTGCCTGTCGCAACCAAGACTTCGAGTACGAGCCCACTATGTCAAGAACCCATTGGTACTGGAGCAAATGCCGGATCGACGGTGCGTTCAACAACAAGTGGAACGAGTGTATCCAAGGTCGTGATGGCATCCATGAACAATCAATCAACACCACCGCGAAAAAGACTAAACATTTGGATGGCAATATGTCTTCCAGTCATCTCCAGCCAGCGAACGCTGAGCTCTCATTGCTCATTGCGCGTCTTCCACAAGATCACTGGCCCAGCACCACTGTAGACGGACATGAGATGTCTGGTCATGCGGAAGTACCGTCCTTCACCTCCACGTCTTGCAATGCACATTAATCAGGATGCCACTCAAGCCCTGCAACGGCAGCGTCACCTGTCATGGCGAACAAACGAAAGATCGAAACCTAGCTCCGAAGACATGATCAAGAAAGGCAGACTGGCAGAGAGAGAGAGGTTCAATTCAGCTCCTGATGCCATGGATCCAGGTTTGCGAAGCCGTAATAAGGCCCCCACCGTGGAGGGGCCAGGAGGACTATCTGCATGATCCCATTGTTTAAACCCTGCGTCCCGCACCCCATCAAATCAGAAACCAATTACTCGAAGGTTCATGGGTGGAGCATAACGAAAGCACTGCAGCACGGTCTTCGTAAGTAGTCATCACAACCTTAAGTAGGGTGCCGGAAGCTCCACTAAGGCTTACCTACATGTTCGTGTTTTGTCTTGTTGCCGGCGGCGGCGTTGGTGGCGATGTCTGGCTTTGACAACAGTGGGGGTGGTAGTGGAGTTCTGGTTGGCGATGCTGCTGCTGCCTGTGCCGGTGATAGTCGTGATGGTGTGAGTCGTGATGATCTTGCTGGCGGTGGCGGTTCACAACCGGGGGTGAGGACATGGTGTTAGGCCGATGTTGGCACATATCGTTAATCAAGGCGGAGCCGCACTGGACCGGGATAGAAACTTGGAAGGACCGGATGTTGCCGCGCTCCGCGACCCTCTACCCAAAGTACCCTGCTAAACTCTGAACCCTAAACGCTAGTCGCTGGCCCCACATTCGAAACCTGCTAAGAACGCTTTTGGAAAACCAATTCCTTCCCACCCGGTCCTGGTTCTTCGTCGCCGCCGATGTTCAAGTTCACGGAGACAAGGCTTTGTAGATAACGGTACCGTCCTGTGTCAAGATGGAAGCCATGTTCAAACACTTACCCCGAAAGCCGGACCATACCAGGCTTCTTAGTTCGAAAAGGTCAGGCCTAGGGGGCTTAACTAACGTAAGGCCAGCAGAGTGTTTAGGGTCTTCGGATGAGGCTTAAAGTTTCGGGATGGATAGACGTACAGGACAAGAACACTGAACATTTCAATAGGGTAAAAGAAGTATGAGATCAGGGTTTTGGGGCTCAAGGCACCTAGGGATGCCCAGGTACTTCCACGTGTAGAACTATGCCTCTTCACTGCGGTTTAAAATGATGAATTGTATAACGCACGTATAGCCAACCCCCTGATAGCACATCAATTTTCACGATCCTTCAAATTAGTTTCGTTACAGCTTGGGGCACACGGCTGTTCTGAACATCCGCTCTGTAGGTTTGGGTTCCAAAACAATCGCATGGCCCAGGGTTCATGCTCCCAAATGCTTTAATGTCATTTGGCGTTCCGCTTCGGCTGCGTGGGGTTTCCTGTGATATTTCGGTTAGAAGTCTCTGACCAGACACAAACGGCAACCAGAATTCAGGGTTGGACTCTTTTGGGTATTCAGGGTCAGAATTGAATGCATTTCGTCGCCTATGTGTTTTGCAGAGTCAAGCAGGGCAGAAGGAGGGGTGCGAAATAAACCTTATAAACCTTGAAGGCCAATGAGTGATCAAACGTATCTGAAACAGTTATAGCTTGCGATGACTGCGCAGGAATGCGAATACAAATCCCGGAATTGCGAGTGCGCTCGTTGAACTCTTTGTTTGTTGGCATGCTTCGTTGCGTTAATCAGCAAACTCTTGCTTCAGCTTTTGTGGGACACCTTGCCAAACATGCGACTCAAGCCTGGGCTGTAGGTCCTTCAAACAACTTAGCATCGTGAACTCTGAGGGCGTTGAGATTCACACTTCCGAAACGCGCCAGACAGTTGCGCGAACTACTTTGGACTATTGGGGATGCATTTGTTGGGGATTCTGACGACTGTACGGGTGCAGCGACAATACACGGAAACTGCGGTGCCGTCCCTGCACAAGCCGCCGATTGGGAAGAATGGTCATGGAACTTCAAAGTTAAGGTTTCGATGTTTGAGCTGATTGCAGCTACAACTATGGAACGAGCCGGACTTCCTACCGAGGAGCTCCCGATACTCATCTTCAGGTAACCTGACGATGTCCGGGGTCGATGCTGAGGATACAGTCCGACAACCTTTGTTCAAGCAGATGTTATTATTTAATCATCAATTTGTCAATGATTCGGCTGGGGTGTTCTGATGTTGCACTGAGTCTAATTAGTTGACCGTCTTTCATGTGCTCGGATTTGCGCTGATTTAGGACACTTGGTGCTGTTTGGGCATCCGTTTGAATGTGCTCGGGATTCGGACGGAATTGTCTCCCAAAACTTTCCTTTTTGCTAAATGGCAGGTCCAAGCAAGGCTTGCGAGGTCTCAGCAGGTCTCAGGCTTGCTTTTGAAGGGGTCTAAGGACAACAGTGCTAATACTACTTCTACTTTACGGTTGCACTACTGTACCACTGTAGCAGGACGGGCTTACTCAGGACACAAAACGTTGTCGGGCGGGGGTGGAAGGCACAGAAGACACGGTGCAACCTTGGTGGCCGGTTTTCGTTTTGGGAACAAAGCCAACGGAGCTCAACAACAACACATTTGCGCAAACGCTCGAACTTTGCCAACGTATCCTGGGGTTCTCCTTGCACATCATCGATCGCGACTTCCGGTGAACCCTGAATGCTTTTTCCATGGTGGAGCCCCAGGCTAGGGAATTCATTCAATCGGCATCCAAAAAAACAGTGGAAAACAGTTTTGACTTTCGGTGCATCTGCTTCGGTCGGCCATTTCCTGCATGAGCTTCTGCTGTGGGCGAAGACGAAGACTTCTAGCAGCCTGAAGATGAGTCGTTTTACTTTGGTGAGTCCGATGATTGGGCCGCATGGACCTACACTTTTCGGCGGGGTTCTGTCGAATAGAACTGGGCTTTCCTTGGACAGGTTGGCCGTTGGCGTTCATAGGCCATTGTGTATAACCGTGTCCACTGTCTGTAGATTGAGATTTTCGAGAAATAAATTCAACATTAATCACAGGCTTTGAGGTTCTTGGCTGTTCCGTCCTTCTTTGTCCAGGAGCTTGAACCTCATCTGGTCGGTGTGAGAGCCAGTGTAGTGGTACCTTGAAGCGGTTTAATTTGTATATACGGCTCTGCCGGTGAAGGACCATGTCGATCAGCTTCGACTACAAACATTACTACGAGTGTGTTAATCAATAGTGCACTATGTAGAATTTACCATATGCTTGCGCTTGCTGTGATGATGACCATTCTTCTACTCTTCGACGACTCCTGGCTTGATATTTCTCCGTTCGGCAACACCATGGCAGGTTTACAGGTAAACCCCCAAACCTCAGAACACAAACCCAGGCTTACTTTAGGTAGGGCCCAAGGGGCTGCGCAAAACTACCTCAGCTACAGGCTACAACGAGATTAGGCTATACATCCTAACACTTGACCGATGACCACTTCAGAATTCCTTCGCCTCAACAGGCACGACCCCACGCGATGAAGACGTTTGAGGCCCATTCGAACCAGACAGTAATGCTATACCCCGACTGCTCAAACCGTACACATTTTGTAACCGTGCTCAATTCTGAAGGCCGAGATCTAGAATGAAAAAGAACCGACAGGACTCAAATTAAAACTCCAAGAAAAGAAGCCCCTAAACTCAGAAACCCAACAACACAGAAGGACTAGCTTTCAGTCTACGGATTGCATTGGAAAGTGCTTCATCTTGAAATATCTGGCTTCAATATTTTTACGGAATTTTTTTCAGGGTCATGGCTTTACGGTTGAGAGGTTTGGGTTTGGGGCTTCAGGGTTTGCGGATTGGTTGAAGGCTATGGTTTGGCTTGCACGTTACCATTCATGCGCTCCTTGCCTCGGAGGTCAAGCGGTATGAGACGTTTTTGGATATCATTGAAGGCTTCATCGGAATGCAGTCGGCAAGGTTGCTACATAGAGGTGGTGGGCTTCACGGGTCAGCAGCTCCCTAAATCCTAAGTCCTAAGCACTATCTAATCCGGGGTTTGGGGCCTCCAGGGTGCTAGTGTCCGAGGGCTCTACAGGTTTGGCCTGTGGACTTCCAGGATAAATCATGAGTTTACGTTTCGGGATGTGCCTGCAGACGCTTAAGTCCGCAAAACCATATAGAAGGAGCCTGCGCCGACTTCACGTGTAAATAGCATGGTTTGGAGTATAACATATACGTCTATGGGATTGGGCTTCTTCCCTGCAATGCCCTACATACGCCAAGACCTGCGCAACCTTCCCCTCCCAGAAAAAAGGCTTCATTCCAACGTGCAGCCAGAAGACCACTTGTTGTGCTGGTAGATTCGGATACCAAACGGCCGGAGCCTCTCATGGTTCGGGGCTTCGGATATTACCTTTGTGGTGTTGGGTTGAGGCATTAAGACTTGAGGTTCAGGGTTCGGCGTTTTGGAGCGTCTTGGTCTGGCAGCGTGGGTGGAGGCATAAACTTGTCCGGGAACCGGCATGAAGCTGGCACGTATGCGGTTCGCACGCAATGGCCAAGACGATGTAGCGCCACGGCAGCAACACGATGTGCACCCACAACAGACCAACCAGATATTCATCGAATGTGCCTAGATGGGCAACACCTGTGGCCTGTTAGTGCGCATCAGTTCCTGCAAGTGTCCCGTATCGTGAGCCGTCACTCGACAGCTTTCCCTGGCTGGCAGAACACTGATGCTCATCAGGTCCCCCAGTATCTCCTTAATTAAGTGCCTTGCTCTTCAGCGTAGATCTGAAGGGCTGAACTGATGGGTTTTCATAGGGCGAATTACAAGCTTTTGAAGCTTCGGCCTGCTTGTCAAGTTCAAGATTTTGAGAAGGTCTTGTGCGCGGGCTTCGGGTTATTCGAGAAATGAAGCTCCCAGCATCCTGAAGGGTTTTAGCGACAGGACTTTGTTTCGCGCAGTTCTATCTCCTCCAAAACTCCTACCTCCTAATTAAACCCCCGCAGCCCGAACGTTCTAAAGCCTCATAAAGCCCCAACCCAAATACCTATGAGCACACAGCACCACCAAAGCTCTACAGTCTTTAGCTTCTACACTCCTTAAGCCTTGGGGGCCCATTTAAGCGGAGAAGGCCGTACACCGGGGATACGCGTAGCTTGGGGGTTGGGGCCGGGTCCGATGACGACTGGGGTCGTGCGGGCAGGCTGTGGAAACTCATATTTGCAACATGTAACGTGAGATGGTTGCAAATAACAAAAGCCACAACCAACCATTTTTGGCTTGCACACACCCACTCCGGTCTCATGGTGTCGGGGTGTCGAATTAGAGGCAGCCACAGTGGCGCATGGTACTGTTTGGCAGTCACTTAAAGCAACGCAAAATTTTTGCTCAGCGGGTTTAAGACTTCAGGTTGCTGGCATGGGCTGTAAGTGTCTTGGGTTGAAACATCAAAATAAAGCTGTGCGTTTAAAAGTGTACGTGTTCAGACCGAGGCAGAAGCATTGTCTCATGTCATGTGCACGATGCTCGTGTTTCACTGAGCCTGCTGATGAACGGGGCCTTTCGGTAGCTATCTTATGCTCAGGTCTGTCGGCGACAGACAACAGTTAACTACTGACTGTTAACCATGAGCTGCAATTCAATTGCGTTGCAAGCATAAAGCACCAGTGGTGGGCCAACTTAAGCGGGGATAGGCGTACCTTCTTCGGGCAGCAAAAATGGGCCCCGGGGCGGTTTCGGGTCTGTGGCCAGTCTCCCGGTCCACTTAAGCCAGGCTGTGCGTACCTACTCATGGACAGAAGGGTCTGGGCCGAGACAAGCCCCGAAAAGCGGACGTCAGCGGGGATACGCGTACCTCTCCTTATATAAACTACAGATAAGCCTCTGCCCAGAACCGACCCTGAGCGGGGATACGCATACCTCCCCTCGGAAAAAGGTTCACGGCAGGACCCAAAAAGTTCGGAAATCGGCCCCCAAACGGCAGGAAAACGGCGGGGACAGGAATACCTCGGGGCCTCTGCCGGCTTTGAACATAAGTAGCCTTATCCAAACAAAACACCGCGTCTGCGGCGGGCACGCCCAAACTTTGTCCGTCGTGTGGTTGTAGACCATGATGTTGAGCCAATCGTCAATACCAACGTGCGCTGCGTCTGCGACGACACACAGAATGTCCGTCGATTGGACTGCGACCCCCTGCTACACATATCCCTGCCGGACATAGGCATATCATTCCATACGTGCTAGCCGCTATCCTGTGTGCGTCACTCGAGACCTTCTTCTCGATCTTCTTGTCGTCCTCCTGCGGGGTGTCCTGCGCGGTGAAAGCTTGTCCCTGCAATGTCGACGTGAGTGTCCGTCGTGTAGTATTAGATGACATGGCAATGTCTTCTCGGAAAGACGAGGGCGACTGACGATATCCAGCGGCACCCCTGCAGCAACACGCAAAAATATTCTGTTGAAGTGCTCAATTGAAGCCCCGAACTTCCCGGATAAAATCATGTTTTGCGAACCCCGAATCCTGAAACCTAAACCTCAATCCTGAACGCCTCCTGAGCTGCGTGATCTGCTTATTTCACATTCAAGGATGCCCGGCAAGAGTGGGTGTCATCCGACGAGTCCATCACTTCTGCCAGAGCCTCGAGCAAGTGGCATCTCATCCTCAAGCTGTCCTCTTTGCGCTTCTCTCCAAGTTTGTGCCTGGTGCAAACATAAGAAACATCGTCCAGCACGTCCAGAAATCGTGCTCGGTCCTCCGGCAGCGTCTTGTCCAGGAACTTCCACTGCTTTGTCACTTTCTGAACGTCCAGCGAACCTTCTGCGAGTGTGAGCACTACACTCGTGTCCTCCCATGAGAATGTGAAGCCTTGTTGGTCCGTCAAGAACAACGAAGCCATGCTCTGCAAAAACTGACCGGCGACTTTGCCTACCTCCGTTACCGGCTTGGTCCATTTGGCATCTTTCCGTGTGCTCGGGTGCTAATGATGCACAAGTGTAAGCATTGCAAAGCTCGACGTGGCAAACTCCGAACAACGTGTTGGGCCAGTGTCACCATGTGCTGCCACATCAGTCTGCTCCGTCGTGCCATCTTCGGTCCAGCTCGACAATGTCCGTCTCCTCATCCTCGTCGCCCGGCGGGACGTGTTGCGAAAATTCCTTACGTTTCCTGCTCTTCTGGGCTGTAGCATGCTCCTCTTCTCAGTCTGGAGAAAGAACTCTCGAGGAAGTGCGAGTAGTGGATCTCCTCCTTGATCGTCCAGCGAAGAACTTGGCTTAGGAGATGAAGATGGTGTCCACCGATGCAGAACGCCGGGGGCTGAGCAGCGAGTAAATCTTATGAGGTTGAACTACGGGTGAGCACTCTGTAAAACGCCAGAACTACTATCCAGACAACACCAATTTCTGATGACAGCCCGACTCCTGTTCAATCCCACAACATCAAATGATTGTACTACATAGAAGACCATCGACTCTAACCAATGTCCGTGCGGGTGTTTGCTTAGAATGCTCACTTGTTACTGCAACTTAAAAACTCCAACTTGAATACCCAATAACTACACCGATAGGCAAAATACACCTACCAAGTCACGATGTTAAGGATGGCGGGTCAAACTTCAATACTCTCGTTTTGGGACCAGCATGAAACAAGGCCCAAAAGGTACACCTATCCCCGGCGTACGGCTATCCCTGCTTAAGTTGACCCCTGACAGCCCTCAGCACCCACAAAACCCTCCTCGGATTCCACCATTTGGGCCTAGCTCTCCGAAACCCGTGCAGGTCGCTCAACTTCTCGGCCACCTCGGTGAGGCACGGTGTGGGGCGCAGGGATCAAGGAGGGCTTTCTATGTCTGGGTCCCATGGTCGAAGGGTTGTAGGCCGAGTAGAGCCAGTCGCTTGCAAAGGCAAACTAGTCAGGAGGTTCTTACAGCCAGAGTATTGATACTAATGAACGTCAAAGTTACTAGATGAACATGCTGATATGCATAGATGAGCGTATCGACGCTAGATTCCAAAAGTTGTTGTACTCCGACTTCATAATTAACGCGGTATAGCCACGCAGGGTGTAATGCCTGAACCGATGACAAGACCAATCCTATTTCTTTCAGCAAGATGTGGCCGATGTGGCCCACGCTTCAGCGGTGAACGGCGAGGTGCTCTCCGTCACAAGGTACCTGGAAAGCCTGGTTAACTCGAAACTACATGGTCAAAAAGCCTAAGCCCGCCCAAGCCCCAAAACCCAATTATCCGGCGGTGCTTCGTCAGGTAGCTGCACGTGCGACAACCCTGCCTGCTCGCACCCAACGGCTTGAGATGGCAATGCCATCCGAACAACTGCTTCTGAAAGCTTGCTAGGCCCAAAAGTCTGCGTTCAAACCGGAAGTCTATGGTTGAGGGATTTTGAAAGTGAACCCTCAAGAACTACATCTACATGACTTTCATCCTCATCCAGGAACTTGCGAAGATGATTTCCTTCGGCTCCGCACCCTTGACGGAACCGTTTACACGTTCAGGACCCGACATGTGACGCTTCAAGAGAGCACCACTGCCAGCCAGCCACACGGCAATCGAGAAATGCACCTCCTATTTTACCGAAAGAATTGGCTAAACCCTAAACAACGAATAAGGTTGAAAGACTTGGATTTCTGGACCAGCCACCGCGTCCGATGCCAAAGCTTGGAGCAGCTTTCCGAAGCCTGAAGAAATGGTTCACGGCGTTTAGTAAGCTTTTGAGCTCTGCGGCTTAGTTCTTAGAATCCAGGGCTCAGGGCCTAGGTCTCAGGCTAGTAAACGGGGCCCTGAAGCCTGAAGTCCTGAGTCCTGAACCCATTCCCTACAAGTTGACACCAATCTGTGATCGGTTCTGCCCGTCTTAACTTGGGGATGCGGGTGATTGCAATGTCTGGCTTGTATTTCTGTGTATGCACGCATCTTGACAAGAACTGAACTTCTGAACGCCAGAACAGCACTCAATGCTCAGAATCCTGATTCCTCCGGCCAGTGTCGAACTCAGTCAAACGCTCAGATTTACGGTGTAGGGAACCTCTGGCATGCTTGTCTTTGCATACCGTCTAGGCGGCAGGAGAGCTTCTCGGGAAATGAATGTGTTTGCATGCCGTCCGCTAGGCAGCAGCAAAGCTTCAAGGGAAATGATTGCCAAGTGATGGGAGCTCGACGATAAGTGAGCTCCGTTACGTTACGGAACCCAAGCCCTGATGCCTCACCCGAATCCAAAACAACAACTTTCAAGCTTGGTTTGCCCGCAGCAAGCTGGGCATACGTCGAAAAAAAAGGCCCCAACACTTGTGGTATCGATATCTGCCAAGTATACCAAAGGTACCACGGTAACTTTGGGCAAGACTGCCTCAAATGCTGAATACGTGAGCCCGCTCTCAGCTCCCACTTCCGTAGATGCAGTGGCTGCTGTATGGACATGCCTCTTTGTAGGGTGGCTCTCAGATTCCACCATGTCTTTTCATCTCTACGACCGTTCGCGAGTTGTACGATCCCACCAACTGCCATGCGAACCCAAAAAACCTGCGCACTTGGTGTCCTAAAAAACACTGACCCGAAACTGCAGGCAAAACACTGCAAAACTGACCTCAGCCGTGATGGTCTTCTGAACCTTAAACCCTAACTCCTACGAAAGATGGCCGCTACAGTACTACTAAGAACCAGCGTAAAGAAATGGGAACATGGATCAAACACACGCGGGCAACCCAACAATCCCGACTCTCGTTAACCCCACATACACGCTGCCCTAGGACAACCGTAAACCACCAGCAGTGAGATGCTTTCTGAGATCCTGACAGGGCAAGTTGGGTGCCGGGCCAAAAAGCTGGTATTTCTCGAAGTCCTGCTTGGCAGGCTTAGGGCCATAGAATGTTTGATCGCCGAGACCCCTTTTTGACTTGACAAGGGTTTGGCAAACCAAGGGCCTACAGTACATAACACTGCTCTACTTCAAACCTCCAATTGTAACCCAGAGAACTCGGTTGTAAGTACGCGTGCTTAATTAATCTGGCGACGATCAACGCACCACAGCTTGATGTTGTCGGGTCTTGGGAGTGCAGAGCAGTTTAAATGTTTGCGGCGCATCCCATGTGTGGAGAAGTCGGTTTAAGTGCTTTATCAATGATCATTAGGCCAAACTTCAAAGCGCTGTCGAGCTCAGGGTTCAGGCTAAAACCTGATCGGATTGTGAGACAGACGTGGGCGATGTGAGGCATGCAGTGTTTGTGGACACATTGCAGTATGAAGGTGGCAAGGGAACACCCTGAACCCGAACCGCCTCGTTGTCGAGCGCGCTCAGATCTTTGGAGTAGTAGCTCCCCCTCTGCAGCTGAACGACCAGATAGCCTGCTGTTTAGAGCTTACGTATATATTACCCTGAACTTCTAAAGCCTAAACCCTGAGCAGCTTGAACGGCTTAGGGCATTTGGGATCTGTGGTTGACTGTCGCTGCCTAAGGGTCAAGTGAATCCCTGCTAATCGTCGTCTTGGACTTCGATATATGATGGACCCTGATACCGAACACCATGGAAAAGCTAGACCGTTGAGGACCACTGGACCACCGACTGCACCCATAATTTCACTGTGGCCTTATTCATCCCGAAATGGCGCTGCCCTGAGTGTGAGACACCCAGAGCGCGCATGGAGCGAAACTGCAAACCCACAACTGGCCCATAACGTCTAAAGGCTTGAATCGAACAACCCCTTGCAAAGCAATCCCTAACACACAAATCGGAAGCCTTTATGCGCTGGCATCCAGAATCTTAACCCAGACCAGACACCCCCCAATGTCGTAGTACAGGATCCCGAAAGCGTTGAAGGAATGGCAAATCGGTGTTGAGGCTACCAAGACCGGGCTGGGTCGGAGACCCGAGAGGCTTCAACAAATATGATACAGTCAAGTGGGCCTTTTACAAGTTGGTACACACTTCCAATGTCATGGCTTATAGACTGAAGGCTTCGGATCAGTTCAGATGTCAATTCTCCTGCGTCAGCTATGTCGTCAGAAAGGGGCGTTGCTTGAAACAGCACTGTAGCACAAGGAAAAGGATCCTGACATGGAAGCTCAGAAAGTAGGATCCTCTTCCAGATGCATCAAACACTGGACCGATCCTCTCAACATGCGAAATGCCCCCTCAACCCTAACCCGGTAGGGCCAAACTAGAATCCCTCACGAAACAGTGAGAAAAGGACCCAAACCATCGAAGAAATCTGCATATGCCGCCGAGCTGACCAGGCGGCTTGTCCAACATGACCTGAGCTTTTCGCACGGGGCCCAGAGCGGTACATAGGCCCAAGATGGCCCAAGCAAGTTCATGGAGCACTCTTACTGAAGCCCATACGTCTAGTTAACGGTTTAAGTTGGGCTCTCCGAGGTGTGCGAGTTGTTCAAACAAACGCATCATGGGGTCTTGTATGATCATGGGATCTTGTATGATCTGCGTCCAGGAATGTCCATTCAAGACTTTTGGAATTCCAGGGATTCTAGGGTGCAGGCTGTTTGAGCGATTTGGTTTGGCCTTTATGGGTTGAGCTTAAGTATATGGGCCATATGGGATACACTCTTTGGGGTCGAGGTTGTGGTGTTCGGGTTCGCGATTGAGGTTCCAACACGTTGCATAGTGCGCGAGAAATGCGCAAACATACGAAGTATGAGACTGACGTTCGTCTTCAGAAGGCTCTTTACCCTAGCTGCTACTATGGCTGAGCCCAATTTGTTTAACGCTTAGGATTCGGAGGTTGATGTACATTAGATGAGGTGTCTAGTCTAGGCTTGTCTTGTAAAGGTTTTTACACGCATTGCAAAAACTGGATCGACAAAGACGTAGTGTCTACATTGAGGAAAGACTTTGGGGCGTGGGGCTTCGTTCTGACTCATGGTTACAGACAGTATCTATCTACGTCGTATGTGGTAGGTTGTCCTGCGACCATCGTTCGGAACTTGTTTTTGACACCATGAAGTCGCACCTGTGCTGCAATGTCAATGATCGTTCGGATACATTTAAACGAGCCCCGGCAACGCTAAATGCTGAACTCCTCCAGCGCCTGGGTACCCGCACTCGGTCTTGACCCGGCCCAATGGCTCGGCTTGTAAGCGGGGCCCAATGCTTGCGCCTTGCCGCCAGCGTTTCAGGCTGGTCATCAAACAGGGTTAAGTTTTTAGGATGGGGATGTGGAGGGTTCACGGGCAAGCGGCGTCAGACTCAGGGCTTAGAGGCGGGCTCCACAAAATCAGTGGTTTCGTGGAGACTCTTTTGCGACAGCACTTAATTTTGCAGGGAGAAAGATGGATTGACAGTAAAAGGAGAAGGAATGGGACTGGGGATAGGGATGATGGTTACGGTTAGCCCTGAGATCTCCATGTCCAGCTTTGAGCCAATGCCGTGCGGCATGAGAACATTCATCACTGCATGTTGGTCATTGAGGGCACATTTGGGGTTGTGTCATTTAACAAGAAGACCGTGGGTGAAACCCTAAACAGTATAAACCTAGACCCCAAAAATCGTAAGCACAGAAAAAACTGGACCCTGCAAGCCCAAAGCTACAAAGAGTGTAAGACGAAACCGCACCCCTGAGAAACTTCAAACCCAGAATCCTCTCTGGAACCGCCCATGCTTGAATCGGCTTCTGCACTTGACGCAGGACTGTGCCCGAATCGCGCCTGAACGAGGGCTTAATATGTGAATGACAAGCATCACCCTGCTTCCTTAGAACTCTAAACCGTAAGCCACTAAACTCCAATCGTGCCTCGGCGGTTGCGCTGCGTCGTTTGGTAAGACCCCACCCGTCGCCAAATCCAGAATTCCTGCCATGATCAGCTCTAGCAGTCTAGCATGTCAAGGGTCCGATTTCTCATCTAGGATTCGATATTCAGGGTTGATGCAGGGCTTGGGGACGATACCGACGACCGAAAGCTTCGAAAGGATCAAAAGGCACGCACCCAAAGGTCCGAGGAATCAGTGTAGCTCAGTTGTTATCTGAATAACGAACGAGCTGTGGCGACTTTCAGTGTATGTCCCATCCCTCTTCTTTCATACTTCCGCTGCCGGGCTCGCACAACGGTCAGGGCAACAGGGTCCAGCGGGGGTGACGGCTGGAAACGATGAGTAGAGCAGCAGAAGCAATGCAACAGCCGTTTGAAGGACAAGGGTTGGCGGAGGGGAGGCCAACGCCTTTGTGCAGTTTGAAGAATCCGCTAGTTCTTGTGAACAATCGCTGATGTGGTAGAAAGCATATCTGCTGGATCAAGTTGGTGGCCGCCAAAGGCTGGTCCGGGCCTTCGTCCGGCCCGAGAGAGGTTCGACCTCTCTTGCAAGTGTTTTCCTAAGTCTCGCCCGGCAGTGGGTCCTACGGTGCATCTCTTCGCGGCACTTGCTCATTGCCAGGATGATTGCCATCATCTCCAGAATCGGAAGCATTGTTCCTGGCGAGGCATATTGGAAGATAGGCACCGGACAGAAATTATCACCAAGCTGAGTCATTATCATTTGGACATTGCTAGCGAGGCACTTGCTGAAGCGATTTCCACCGTCCTTCGGGTATACTCGCCAGCCCGGCAGTGGGGCAGTTACATGAAGCCGGGCAGTATAGCAGCTGGCGATCGGCTGCGCCCTGCTCCGGTTCTGCACAAGGTACATGATGCACTACTGGCGTCTTCAAGACGCCCAAAATGACAAAGCCCGCAGACGCAGACAGCCTGGCGAAACATGGCGGATTACTCGGGCCGGCAAGGAGCCTCGTCACAGAGAGAGTGTGAAAGGCGCTCCCCGCAACAGCTGCGGAGGGCAACAGCGACAGGGCACCTTGTGGAAGCAACTGTTAAGTATTGCAATTTCTTAAAGTTCAGACTCCATGGATCTTCCCAGAGTGGCTGATCAAACAGAAGGCAATCTTTCTGAAGACATGTCCGTACAGAGAAGAACCCCAGAACCGAGAATGGATTCAGGGGTGGCTGCTCAACATCCAAACACCTGGTGGGCTTGATTGCCCGATGTGAAGGACCAGGCCGGCAACGATTGAAGTGGGCCTTTCCAGAGAGCAAGACAGGTCGAGACGGAACCTTCCAAGACCTTGCGCTTGTGGGAAGCACGAGGCAAAGAGCCGTTGAGCTCTCTGAGGAGGAGAAAGAATCTTTCCGAGGAGCCAAAGCCATTGCGGTGAGGAACTCACTCACTCTGTCCTCACCTTCGAGATCCTTCCCGATGTCAATCTCAGGCTCGACAAACCACAAGCCGTCGTTATGAGGAACACCCAGAGGTCCTCACGAGTGATGACCTCGACCACCCCACAAATCTCGTTACATCTCGCAGACTGGAAAAAATGGAAGGTGCGCGTCAGTACTTCGGCGAGCTGCCTTGCATGGCATGTCCAGAGATTCGGGCATCCGTAAAGCTTCCCTCGGGCGCGTCGAGCGAACATGCTCCAGACTATACCTCTCGAGTGCCACAAATCTTTAGACTCTGCGCTCCCAGAGGTTCGAGCTGATGCGTTAGGGCTTAGGGA
The DNA here is from genome assembly GCA_905221635.1 of Symbiodinium sp. CCMP2456. Taxonomy (NCBI): domain Eukaryota; class Dinophyceae; order Suessiales; family Symbiodiniaceae; genus Symbiodinium; species Symbiodinium sp. CCMP2456. The sequence goes on along the minus strand of CAJNDV010018502.1, from coordinate 14,825 downwards.
TGTTGGTGGGAGCTCCGCGTTAGAGTGGAATCATAAGCGCACTTGCTGATAAATTTCTGATTCATGGTAGGTGTGGGGACCAGGTTTGCGAATCCAAAAGGGAGGCTCAATCCGGATACAAAATCCTGAAACCGTGCCGTCCTACGGCAATAGTCTGCAGCAAATCAATGAAGAGTAATTAATCAGCTGGTGAGTTCAACAAGTTTCTCCTTGCCTTGCTACCTAACTGTCAATCAAGGTTACTCGTCATCCCGACACCATTGTGAAGGTGAACATGCTCCTTACCACCGCGAAATGCACAAGACCTCGCGATGAAGATTTCGTTCCTTTCTGAGAACGAAACTTGATGCTGGTGGCATGCATGGATTCGTCGTGGATGTAGCTCCGAGAAACCGAGTGGATGGGATGATGACCAACAGCATGCTCGTTAGCCCCATCTCACGACATTCCCACAAGATCGACTGCCCTTGCAAATCGCCAACGGCATTAGAGGCACAGGCAACCGTGAATGGAGTGATTTTTTCCGCAAATGGTCCAACTTGCGCAACTCGAACAACGTCGGAGAATTCAGTGGTGAAGGACAGCCGGAACGTGAACGACAAACTTGAAACACATGTGTTGGTGAGAAAAGTGCACCAGAGCAGTGTTTCTGGCCCTGAAAGAATAACCACACGGGGGTCGAGATGCGCTGGGTTCACCGCGAAGCTCAACGTGCAAAACGAGACTCTACGAAGTACTCCACTACCCGATAGGCCATCAGTGGCGATTGGTCGAGGACGAGGCCATGTCAGCTAAGTGTGCAATAGATCCAACCCTCGGCAGGTCACCAAAGCGCCACAGTTTCTTGTGCTGGGGATAGTCGATAGTCGAGACTTCACAATTTCATCAGAGTCACCCAATTAACAACTTCCCAATTTGGCCATCAGAACCACGTCTCTCAAGGAGGTATCTGTAACCTTGGAGGGGGAGGGGCATACACATTGTATAGACCTGTTTGTTGCAAGCTGCATCAGGGGTTCTCTGCAAACCCTGCAGCCGCATGCAGCAAAACCGAAACCGCAAACTGTCGATACCCCGCAAAATTAAACCCCGAACCTAACCCTGGCCTACGCAGGAAGCGTTGGCAGCGCTTTTTCTGGCCTTTGCTGAGAGACCACTCCTGACGCTTCAAGTTTTCAGTTTAGGGGTCAGGCGTCGGGGTTCGAGTCCATGATTCAAGGGTTTAGTTCAAAAAGGGCAAATGTTTATGGCCGAATGAATCTATCTAGGGCATAGAGGATTTGGGATAAACTGCCGGGTTTTATAGTTTTTGTGTGCTACGTCGCTATATGGGAAGGTTGTTCAACATGTCATTCGGAGTGATGCGCGCTTTGCAAGTACGATCTGTGTCAGGGTTGCCGTGTTAATTGGGAATTCATTCGGGACATCGCATAAATCAAAGCGGTCACCACCCCTTCCTTCTCGAGGCAACAACCTTGAAGCCTATAAAGCAAACAGAAGTCAGGAGCAATGCGAAACCGAATGCATCTCCGCGCCGGTCAGTGTTAGTGCTCGATTCCCTCTTAACTTGCCGCATTCCAGGATCCAATTCTGACTTGGCTTGCCCACTCGAGGACACCAAGGAGATTGTGCATTGGCACCTTCATGAGTTTCATGCGCGCCTGTCTTGCCAAGAGTTTCTCATGTCATCTGCCGCTTTCGGGTGAACCGCCGACAACTTTGACCCAGCTCCTTTATGCTAACTAGTTCAACTTCGTGTGTGCCGGGCTACGGCTTGCATCCCCCTGCTGGCTCGCGAAGCCATGCGCCCGGGCCTGCCGAATGACTTCGCCACGAACGGCTGAAAGGTGTAAAACGGCACTATGGCCCCGGACTCGCGGCGAACTTTACACGTGGATAACCGTGCCCTTTTACGCGACCTACGGTGGATTGTGAATGGCATGCGCTTCCTGGCGGCGGCATCCCGAACGTAGCAGCATATGCAGCATTTGCCTAGTGCGGGAGCTCGAGAAGGCAGTTCTCGATTTGCTTCAGTATCAAGGACCTGTTGCCTGCATCGCGGCAGATCGCCACGAACCAGGCCAGGAGCAAGGCACAGCCCTCAGTTTCCAGCGCAGTACTCTGCTTGAGTGACAAGTGCATGTCACGCCGCCTTCATCCTCGGACACAAACGAAAGAAGCTTGGACATGAGCGCTACAATGATGCCGTTGTAAGCTCCAGTGGGCCGAAAGTTTGCATACGTGCCCATCACAATAAAGCAAACAAAGCATCCCAGGCTTCAACACCGGGTGGTGATAGGTGGAAGGGACATCTTTCGGGATCTGGGTTTGGGCATGAGACTTAGATTCGCAGCTCCCAGGTGTGTGACATGAACAAGGAGACCCCAAGGAGACCACCACACATCCTACCGTAATAGTCCCTATACGAGTTACAAACATATTCATCGGGCATGTGGCCGTGGATCGCAAACCCTGATTAATCCCATTGCCTCAATAGTCAGTTGAAATCAGTTAAACCTTAAAGCCTTAAAGCGCACCTCCATGGGTTTACTGCAACATCCGCCGCAATCGCAATGTCGTGATACACCTGGCCAAGCCACAGGGCATACAGCCTCGCTTAGAGGTCTAAGAGTCTGACATGGCGTTTCTGGATTTAATCCAGCAGAGTAGGATTTGGGTTTACGGTGTCGGGTTTACGGCGCAGGAAATCGAGGGTGCTACGGTTTCAAGTGTACTGGAGTGACTACTTGGAAGCTTCACGGGCAGTTACAGATGGGGCTGCAAATATCTAGTTGGAGCTGCAAACAGCTCTGAGTAAGTAGAGTCGTGCCAATTAAACCCAACAACCCCAAGAACCCTTAGAACACTCCAGTGGACTGGTCCCTTGAGCTCTGCGTTGAGTGCGGACCTTCCGGTTGTATCTGTGACGCCATGCCTCGTTGGAAAGCAGGGCGTGTTCAGTGTCGGGTCGAAACAGGCTAGGGCCCGAGGTATATAGTAAGAGAGAGAGAGAGAGAGACAAACACAGGGAGAGAGAGGACAGGGAGAGAACATCAAGTCAAGTCTGGTCTAGAGATGAGGGTTGGCAGCGAAGTCTACTGGCCGCTCACGGTGGATATCAATGGAAGCTATCGTGGAGGTAGCAGTTAAGGTCCACAGTCCAGTATTCGGGTCTGGGAAGGTAGCCTCAGTCTTCAAGCTGTAGGGCAACGAAGGATATAGATTTTTCTTGAAATTTACAATGAATATGGCATTCTGGAGGCCCGTGTCCACCACGATCCTTTGCAAATTGTGGGACGTGATACAAAAAAATATGCTCCACCCCACAGCTGGAGCCGCATCCCGGAGAACGCTTTTCTGCACGATTCGTGCGTGGACACTGACCTACGCTGTTTACACCCAACGCTAGCCACATCATTGTCGTCGCATGGTGTGTACCAACTACACCTTTTGGGGAAGAAAGCCTACTCTCGAGTCCTCATATGCTACACTCATGGCTGGTGCTCCGCGCTGAACACGCTGAGTTCCGGACCTCGGCCGGATCGAGGGTCATCCTGTCGCAGTGACCAGTTCTGGTATTGTTCAACAAGATATAGAGTCAAGGATTTGAGGTCTAGGATTGTGGACTTGGGGTTTCGAGTTTGCGTGCAAGGTGTACTGTATGGATAGGGTCTAAGTATCCAGGCTTGGGGTCTAAGAAGGCTGGGAAATTTGGCGTTCAAATCTTCAAGGCGAGCATTGGCGGGTTATGATGCCGTGTTTGTAGCTTTTTACGTTTTACGCATCTCGCGTGTGAGGGGCTGGATCTATCAGGATCTGGCTTGGTTTGGAATCCTGATGGCCTGCATCTCAACATATCTCAACTGCTTGAGGCGAAACCCTGAATCCGAGACCGGCTTTGACTCAAACTGACCCTGCCTGGTAGCTCTTTTACACCACTTGTACTTAATCTAAAAACCACGAACTCCTGGCACATCAACCCCCATTGCAAACCAGACTTGAACACAGCACCCCAAGCACGCACAGCTCCATCAACAGTCGCGCGTCAAAGCACTGTCGCTACACTACCCTGCACCTCTCGCCCGGATTATTGGAAACGGGCAGCACTTCGCATCTCATCTCTTTGTTCCAGACTTTTGGGTTTCCTTCCTGTCGTTCTCTGTCTCCGGGCACGAAACCCCAAAACCTAGCCTCGATGGCTCAAGTACACAGATCCCAGAAACCCTGCAAAATCGGTAAAGGACCGCAAGTCGTTGAGGTTAGTGTTAGGGTTGGGGTTGGGTTGTGATTGTCGTTGTCGTTGTCGCTGACGCCGTCACTGCGGCTGTTGCTGCTGTGAATGTTGTTGTTGTTGGTGGTGGTAGTGGTGGTGGCGCTGTTGTTGTTGCTGTTGTTGCTGATATTATTGTTGTCGTTGTTGTTGTTGGTGGTGGTGGCGGCGGTGTTGGTATTGCTGGTGTTTTTCGCTTTTGTTGATTGTGTTGTTGTTGTTGTTGTTGCTGCTACTGTTGCTGTTGTTGCTGTTACACCCTGACAGCTAAAC
>CAJNDV010018491.1:0-11933 GCA_905221635.1 Symbiodinium sp. CCMP2456 | reverse complement strand
TCTCTGTCTCTCTGTCTGTCTGTGTGCGTGTTGCGGACTTAGTGCTTTCAAGGTCCATGGCATTGGGCTGTCATACGTTACGGAACGGGGAATGTTTCTGATCACGTTTTTTCGAGCGGCGGCCCGAGCGAGGGAATTCTGGTTTCCGAGGCATCTAATCCAAAACCCGTTTAAATTGACAGCATCTTGAAGCGAGGGCAAGATTAAATTACGAGCCAGCCAATTTAGCCGAGAATCCGCTTAAATGACAAACGGACATCGCACCTATTTGACCCCCAGCCTGTTTAAATCAGGTTTCCGACCAGTTTAATCGAGGATCGGCCTTGAATCGGGAGCCTGATTAAATTCAAGCTCCGAAGCGTTAAGCGGCTTCGTGAACCTTGGAATTTGTTCTTGCCCTTGATAGTGAACCACGCACTGCTCAGGAAGGGTGGTTTCCAATCGGTATAAAGAGGAAGAGGCAAGGAAAGAGCAAAGAAGGATCAACACGGTAGAGGAAAGGAAGCAAAATGAAGCCAACATAGCTCAGGCCAGCAAGGATTCAACATTCCCTCGATTCACTGTCGAAGCCCATTCGAAGAGTCAGGCTTGTACTTTCATAGCATCTTTAAGCACGCTTCGAAGGTTCTCCGTATACAGATTTGTTTGGAGAGTCGCCCGTCTCCTTGAGCCCTTCAGACTCATACAGGCATTCAACCTGCGAACTTCTCGCAAAACTTAAACTCGTGTATCTTCAAACCATGAGACAGGTTCCAGTGCCCAAACATACAGGTGAATCTTGATACGTATCGGTCGTTCGTGCAGAATGCAAGCTCCTCATCGTGGAGCTTACCTAGAGGCGTACCACCCAAGGCGATCACATCTCGGTCCCCCGCTTCAAGTTCCCCTATAGCTCCCGCAGCTAAACAACGTAAAACCTCAGTCCAGAGAAGCTTCAGCAGCACCGCAGCACCCTAAATCTTGACCCGCGACCCCGCCGTGCTCCGGAGGTGAAGCATTTTTTGGGCATGCCAGTGCTGCTGATGCTGCTGCCCGTTCTCTTCTTCGTGTCTGGGCTGACTGTTCGCCGAAGCAAACTGGGCTGTGTTGGGACTGGGCATCTTTTCATGTAGAGTGTAGATTTGTTACCCAGCAGCCCGAATCGAAATTATTTTGCCGTTCGCCTGGATGCCGGTTGCCAAGGTCGCTGCGGCAGCAGCAGGGAACTCAGCTTCTAAGGTTTTCGGGCTTGCAGCAACGACGGTAAGCTAAACCCTAGGCCCGAAAACCCCAAAACCCCAAAGCAGATTGCAGATACCTTTTGGGGGCAGGCGCAAAAAGGCGTTCAACAAACAAACCTTCAGCTCTCGAATCAACGCCTTAAACCCTCAAGCTCTAACCGAAAGGGCCCCAAACCCCTTGCTGTAGGCCCTCAACCCTGAAACCTAAACCCCCCGAAATCCCTTTCGAACCCCAGAGCGTCAGACTCTTCGTTGCCTCCTGTCCTCGGCCTAATTAAGACCTTCGAGGACATATATGTATATATATATATATATAGGACATATATATATACACACATACAATATGTAGCATGTACTCTACAATCTAAATATTTTTCTACAATGCAATAATAATCTATAATCTTATATAGTACAATACAATATAGTATAAATTTCGTATATAGTGGAAACAGAGCTGAGGTCGGAACATCCGTCGAGGAGCTGCCGGGTTAGGGTTCAGGTTTTCGGTGGATAGGGCTTACTTACCGGTTACCGCCATCCTCACAGAGTGAATCAGCTGTGAGGCCATGATGTAATTCTTCACCTGTTGGGCCCGGGAATTTCGAGCGCAGAGCGTAGAGGTTGGGACAATCTTGAAGCCCTTGGACAAGACTTGGGATGTTGGGTGGGCCCCAGCATCTGCACTTGAAACTGGGGGTATGAAGATGTCTTTTGCCGACAGGATAAGCAGAGAGTGCAGGAATGGCAGTAGCATGAAACAGATGGCCGCTGTTGAACCTGCATTTGCATGCCCCTGCCGTTGAAGATCACGCGCAATGCCTGTGTTTTCGCATAATGTCCAGGCATGGGCATGCATGAATGTACCACAGTCTCTTTCTTGGCCAGTTGTGTATCGTCGTCGTCCTCCTTGTCCTATTGCGTGTCACTCCTCATTTGTCATCGTCACCGTCATCACCATCATCATCATCATCATTATCACCGTCATCACCATCATCATCATCATCACCGTCATCTCCATCATCATCATCATCATCATCACCATCATCATCATCATCATCCATCAATGAGAAGAAGCAATGACGAGGTTCAGGGCCAGGCAATCGCTGCAGCATGGCTGATCGGCTCTTCCTCTCGCCAGGAATGCAGAGAGCTCGGACTTCTTCCGTATCCTCGCCCAGAGCCTGACATGAAGGACGGCACTGAAGTCTTGCAGAGCCACTACTATGGGGTTCAGGGCTTGGGTTTTGGGTTTATTGTTTACTTTTTTAAGTCTGAGGGTGTTTCCAAGCTTCGAGATTCAGGGCTTTCGAACGCGTTTAGAATTCATCACATCGACAGGCGACTGCAATTTCATGAGGGGCCGCTGCAAGCCTCCTGCTTCTACGAGCTTCTAAGTCAAGTGTTGCCAACAGGCACTATCGAAGGACGACTCCATGGAATTTGGCACCACGGTCATAAGCACTGTAGAGTGACATTTCTGCCCCACTTGACCGGCGAGTTCACAAGGAAGGATCCTTCACTGCCAGCCTCGGGCCTTCTGCCCGTTTCCCACCTCTGTCGTGATTCCAGAAGCTGTCGACGGTTCTTTCCAAAAGAAAATCGGAAGCTTGCCCACCACCTGGGTGCTTCCGGGGTGGGCTTCTCCTGAACAGACGGCCCTCAGCAACGGCGATGTTCATCATCGGCTTCGCACTCGGTGCCACGACGGCTCGTGTGGAGTTGGAGTGGGGCTGGCTCACGGTCACATCACAACATCAAAGGTAAAACCTTAAGGCAGTCTCCTTGCTGCACAGTGGCTTGCAGATTCGGCTGTTACTCTGACGGCAAGGGTTTGGCTCAGCAACGCGTTTGTTTTTCCACTCTCCTTCATCGAAACTACAACTAGAATGTTGGCAGCTGTTCGTCCCGCTGTGTCCGGCCGAACAGAGCTGAGAATTTGTCAAGTTCGAGCACTGCCAAACCAAAACGGAACCCACAGAAGCGACCAAGGCAGGCGGAAGGGAGAGGTTGGAGAGAGGGGGGGGACCCTTTCCAAGCCTTTTCTGCTATGTGGTAAACGCTGTTTAGCCTGAAGCGCGACGCCTCCGTGTTCTGTCCTCTCGCCCAAAAAAGTGGTCCCGGGAGCGCACAGGACTTCTTCGACCTGTTCAGTCCAAGCAGAGTGCAGGGGCCGGGCCCCTACCTCTGAATCTTGCAGTTGCGTGGCTGTCCAAATTTTTCTCGAAGCTCGAGACCCGACACCCGAAAAGCTCGGGAGAGCCAGAAGCCACGCGCGAGCTAAGGCAGATGCTGAAGATGAATGCAGTGAGCCTCACCTGCAGTTCAACTATTGTATGTTGTATTACACTCAACACAAGAATGCGTGCAGATGCGAACAGCATGTGCTTTGCATGTCTGAAGATGTACCCACATGTGTCTGCATATGCATGTTCACACACATAACTTGTCACATAACGTTACGTATCGCCGGTCTCAGGGCAAGTAGCAGCTAAGTAGCAACAAGGGTCTGTTCATGCTAAGAAGGTGTTCGCTTCCAACAGCGTAGTCTGTAAGATGGTTACCCTAAGGAGGACACTCAAAAAACAACAGAAGGTCTCCGTAGAACATAAGAAATCAAGCCTGCGGACTAAAGTAGAATCGATGGGCCACGTGGCTTCTAGGGCGTGGCATGCTTCCAGGGCCCGAGGCATGCTGCAGTAGAGGCCCGGCATGCACTAGCTGCAACAACGATGGAAGAGATGAGGGACGTAGTGTCTGAGGTAACTGAGGTTCTGTACGGGACTCTTGAGCTAATGTTTTTGCAAAATCATCCTACAGTACGTATCAGCTTTCGGCAAGCTTTCTGGTCCCACCTTAGATGTCTCATTCCAGCTGAAGCGCTGTTGCCTGGTTCTTGCAGCCATTTTGCCCCGTGTCGCGGGAGTCCGTGAAGGACACACCACCGATCCCAAGCTTGCAGTAAACTGCAGAGGTCGAAGGAGCCATAGGCAACATAGGTGAGCCAATCTCCTCGAGACCCATGCTTCACACTTCATACTTCTCAACTCCAAATATGCGCTCAACATTGCAAAAACTGCAAAATCAGCATTGCCCAGCCATGCGGCGGATTTGTGCAGCGCTGGGCTTGGCTGGTGCGCATGGCTGCACGATCGTGGCAGTGGGGCGACCTGGTTGCAATGTGCTGCAACCCATCCCGGAATGATTTTGGGCGCGTGTCCCACCGGGATCCTTCGTTGGAGGCTCCGAGCTCCAATGAGCTGAAACCACGTCCTTCCTCCAGACTTCCATGGCATTGTGAAATCTTGGAGCCCCCCGGTGCCTCAGAATGTCCCAGTCTGCAGGCTGCTCATGAACGGAGGATAGTGTGGAGAAGTGTCAACTTGCTGGCTTGCTGCCCCCCAAGCAGACAAGCTCACCTTGCAGGAAGGATGCCAGCGCGACAGGCTTTCCCATAGCAGCTGAGCTGATTTGGGAGAGGTTTTTCGGAGGAGAGGAAGTCTTCGTAGGTCCTGCTCTTCGTGGCTCGCGGAAGCGCAAGACAAGACTTTCAGAATCCAAGCCCACATGCGGATCCCACATGCCGATCCCTCATCAGGCCCGAGCCATCTCAGGTGAGCCACAGCGACGACAGCGGCCCAAGCACCACGGACGTGCGCTTGGCACCTGAGCTGTAGCATTTTTTGTTTAGCGAGTTAAGATATGTCTCCTACAACGAGGGAAACTGCTCCCCGTGTAGTCTCCAGCGGAGAGAGGTTTGGTCTTGCCTCGAATTTAGACAGCTTTCGGGTACGATTGTCACGTACAGCGAACTCAGATGCTTCAGTGCGCTGAATGAAGAAAGCATAGATCCCAACTCACTACACGTATACACGGCATAGTCAGCGAAAGCCGGCGTTGACTGCTATCAGCCGAGGTCCGGGTGCCGCGGCAGAAGTGGCCAAAAGGCAGCACACGGAAGCTGTTCGAGTGGCCTCTTGGGACTGGATTTTCTTCTAGACACCTATTAGGGTGGGGTAGTTCTCGAAATGGTGTTCCCTTTTAAAAGGGAAGAGTTTTTATCAGGGTGCCGTACTATTTTGGGAACCTAAAAAGGGACCCTAATCTAGAGAACTATACCTATGCGGTTGTCAAGATTTGTGGCTTTCTTCGGAACGTGCCAGATAACATTGGCAAAGGAGTCCCGCTTGCAAAAACGGTGACTTCCTGCAAGAACATATTGGTAGCGTGCAGGGGCATTGTCTCGAACTGCAACCATGATTGTCGAGTACGATGCATGATGCGGTTGTGCTGCCAGTCCACTTTGCATGTTGTCTCCAGAATCTGCACCCCAGACATTCGGTTCCTTTAGACAATCCTGCGCAGCAAAGGCACATCCCATATCCCCGCATGGTGACATCATCGCTGGGGCCTGCATACGAGCCGGTGGATGGTCAAGAAGAGACTTGCTCCAACCACGCAAGCTGTTTTGGATCAGACAGGGCCTCCACAGATTGAATTACACTCGGTGCTCCTGGTTGTCCTCATCACGAAGATATTGTCAACACCAAAGCTTCGGAAGGAAGCCAACCCGCAAATATGCCAGAACTCGCTTCGGACCATGAGCATCTACGCTGATAACCAACCTCGCCTGGCCTGGGCCAGAATGAGGTGCGTAGCACGTAGTGGCACTGCAGAAACTGTTGCCTTCGCCATGTAAAGGCTCTTTTACGTGCCGCCTGAAGTGAGTCGCCGTGTATGGTATCGGGTCATGGTGTCAAATATCTTCTGAAAATACGACGGCTGCATCCAGACTGTGGAAAGTAGGATCTCCACTCGCAAATGGACCGAGGAGTTCGTGCCCATCGGAGAGATCCCCCAAGTGGAGGTCGGTGTGACTTGAGTCTGCAGGGATTCGGGTGATTTGGACTCGGGCTTTCGCGGGTTGACGCTTCGGGGTGCCATGGTGTTTTGGGGTCTGAGGCCGAGGCTGATGGTGCCGCATCCCGGCACGGTAGGCTTAGTCCGCCTTGTCCCGCCGCCCAGCTGACGATCAGGAGACCTGGGCGTACTGGGACACTGAGTATGGCATGCAGAACGAGTCACGTGCCTGAGGATCATCTCAAGTGGTTCATGCCCAGAAGCGGTCGGCACGGTTTCAAGCCTAATGCAGATTGAAAGGACGCTTCGGGTTCCCTCCTGCCAGCTCTGGTCCGGCTGCATTCTGTAGGGCTTGGGGTCGAGAGTCCAGAGTGGCTGGCGGCCGTAGCCAGCCGTAACAACTGCCAAATGGTCAAAGCCATCCATACCGTTGTAATTTGATGAGGAGCCCCTTTCAAGTAACTTTTGTCGTCCGTCGACGTCGTCGTAGTCGCAGTCGTAGTCAGTCGTGGTCGTAGTAGGAGCAGTGGCAGTAGCAGTGGCAGTGGCACGGGAAGCAAGTAGCACTGCATTCAAAGCAGTGTGTTTGGGTCTACCTTCGATATACTTTCTGATCACTGACCTCCTGGGTGTTAGAAAAACCATGGCTCAGGTGGGGTCTCTCCATCGGAGAGAGCACAGGAACTGGCATGACCGTTGGCTGGCCAGCAACACCTGACAAGCCCTGGGGTGCCTCGGGCATCTTAAGGGTTTGGGGAGGTTTCTGCGCATGACTTGGCTTGCGACTTTTTGTGGCAGCTTTTGCAGTGATTTGTCTCGGGCTCAGCGATCGAATTAAGTTGAGTCCTGAGACAAGCGTGTAGACCTGAACGACGGCGATTGCGACGGTGCCACAGAACCTTAGACTGACAGGCTTCCATGTGCAAGAAACAGCCCAGGCTTCTGTCGAGTCGGGATCGAGGACCTCACAAAACTGGCGATGGAACGCTGTCGTACGGCCAGGTGTGCCGTGCAGACGATGGGCACCTGGGATTAGAGCATGGCGCGGCATGATATTGTTCGTGCATGTAACGCTTGGATGTGTGTGTGTGTGTGAGAGTGGAAGAATATACATGTACACGCGAAAGCACGTTATATATATATATATATATATATACACACACATAGGTGTATATGTATACACACACATATATATATATATATATATATATGTATTATATATATATATATATATGTTTAACTGTATTTCGTCATTTACATGATGTATATACATATATATATATATATATATATACACGTATACATATACATATACATATACATAGATACCTGCCGACATACGTACTTACATACATAAAATTCGCGTATATATATATATATATATCTGTGCGTGCGTGCGTGTGACGCGTGTGTGTGTGTGTGTGTGTCTGTGTGTGTGTGTGTCTGTGTGTCTGTGTGTCTGTGTGTCTGTGTGTCTGTGTGTCTGTGTGCCTGTGTGTCTGTGTGTGTGTGTGTGCGTCGTCGTCGTTTCGCTGACTTCCCCTAAAGCCCTAAACAAACCGGATTGCCAAATAGACCCTCAAGGTCCATGCCACATATGTATATATATATATATATACACATATATATATATATACATATATATATATATACTCACACATGCAGATGTGCATATATCCCCAATTACAGATGTGTGTAAGCTTGTGTGTCTGCATGTGTGAATGCTGCTGAACCCTAAAAAATAAACCCCAAATCCTGGAGCCATGGACCTTGAAACCCTGAACCCTGAAACCGTAAGTAGTCCCGCACCCTACAGTTTTGAACCCATCAAGCTCGAAAGCTCTAAATCCTAAGCCCGAAGCCTAAACCCCAAGCCCAAGACGCTAAACCCTAAGACCTAATATAGGGGCCTCAATAATTAGACTAGGGTTTGGAGGGTATATTCGACCTGAATTTTAATAAAGAGCCCCCAGAACCCTATTCCAATTATTAAGGCCCCTACATGAAGCCTATAAAGCCTAAACCCATAAGGTCGGAGGTGGTCAGGGCGGCGGAGGGCCAAAGCAGCTGATGACGAAGTCCTCCACCTCCATCCTCATGAAGATGGCCCGGTGGCCCATTATTTTTAAAGTTATCGTAGTATTGCTCGTATTATGATTCTTGGCTTTAGTATTATTCTTCTATTACCACTATTCCTATTCTTCTTTTTCTTCTTCCTAGTACTTTTTGTGGTTTGCGGTTTAGGGTTTTTTTTTGGGGGGGGGGGATGAATATCAGGAGCTTACACGGCATTATGCAGTTCTTGTTTGCTTTCTCGGGGGTGGGGGCGTTGGGGGTTTCAAGGGGGCAAGGGGCTTTATGGCCGACGGGGTTTAGAGTTTTAGGGTTTAGGGTTTGGATGTACGGGGCTCAGGGTTTAGGAAGTTTTATGGGAGTTTCAGAGAACAAGGGGTACCTTATTCTGGGGTCCTTATAAGAAGGATCCTACTATTTAGGGTACCATGCTAGGACCCCCTATTTTCGGACACCCCCCATATACATAGGTGATTTTCTGATCCTCACACACACACACACACACACGAGGCCTCTAGCGCCGTGCAGCTACCCACCCAAGCCCTGCACCACCGAGCCTATAGCAGAGGTTTGAAAGACCCCTTGAAGCCTTTAGAGTTCATGGAGTAGCTCTAGGTTTTTTGGTCAGGGTTTGGGGTTTAGGGTTTAGGGGTTTAGGCCCTTAAAGCTTGTTAGACTTGCTAAAGCTTCTCCTATTCTGCACCCCCGCCAACGGCCCCTCAGACCCTAAACCCCAAACCCGACTCTAGACTCTAGCACAAACAGCAACCTTAGACCCGAAACCCTAAGCCCTAAGGCTTAGACTCCCTAAGCCCTAAACCCTATTCTAGCCTAAATAGCATCCCGAGACCCTGAGCCCAACATCATAAGCCCTACCCCCAAGCCCTAAACCAAACCCGAACCCTTAACTAAACCTAACCCCGACTCTCGCCTAGATAACAACCCTGGACCCTGAAACACTAAACCCTAAACTCCTTAACCTCCTAAATCCTAAACCGTTGAACCTCAAGCCCTACTCATCGCCTAAGTACCAAAGGCTGACAGGGCGAAGAATCGGGTCGTGTCTGGCACGACGGCCATGACGCAGGACCTTTAAGTATAGGTAAGTATTAAGGCCCCTATATACGTGCTAAAATTAGGGTCTAGGCTTTTTGTGTTCAGCTCCTTGGTCGCTGCAGCAAGCGTGGGTTAAGCGTCGTTATGCACATATACACCCTACTTGTGATCTGACCTAGAAGTGCAAATGAGCCTTGGAGGAGAGCGCTTCCCATGTATTTGCGACGCAGTCGTTTTGGTGGTTTAGGGTTTAGGATTCAGGGTCAGAACTAGGCACACCTGTTTACAGTCCGGCGTGGACTACGTGCAGCAGGGCGATGGCATGTATGCCTGAGTGCATGTTTTGCGCTGTCTACTGCAGAAGCCTCAGCACTTGGTACACTATTCCCTTCGTTCTTCATCATAACTAGACGAGACTCGAACACACCCGCAAACTAATTACACCTGTACCAATTCATTTTTCAGGTCCCAGGATTTTTGACAAACCTCCGGAATGGAACTGCACGAAGACTTCCAGCTATACAGGCGTAAGGTTCACAATAGCCAAAATACTTTTTATAGAATGGTCTTTGGGCCCAAAATACTGCAAACATGAGCCCTTAGAGCCTTGGGGCGCAAGTAGGATGCCTTTTGGAGTCGGCTGTTTGTGCCCTCAGGACTCCCAACCAAGGAGGGAACCCTAAACCCTAAAAATAGGAGGGGCCTCAACTCTAAATCCTTATGTTGGCGCTTAAATAATGACCAAAACCATTTTTGGGGTTCCTTCTTATAAGTGTGGTATAACGGGCCCCACACCACTCTTGTATTTAATCAGGCCCCTAATGTTAGCCACCCTTAAAACTGATGAATACGCTTATAGGAACCCCTATGAAGCCCCTTAATTGAGACCCTTATCAAACCCGAAACTTAAACCATAGACTCTAAGCCCCAAACAAGATAAGGAACACCCTAAACCCTAAACCCCTCAGCGCTTAGACGAATCCTCGCAGACACCCTGCCAGGAAGAGCGCCGTGTAAAGCGCGCCGCCTCCGAGGCCCAGGTTTAGAGTTTAGGGTTTGGGGTTGGTTGAGGGTTTTCTGGGTTTAGGGTTGAGGATCGAGGGTTTTCTGGGTCGAGGGTTTAGGGTTTAGGGTTGAGGGTTTATAGGGTTTAGGGAGAGAGAGAGAGAGAGAGAGAGGGCCTCCTGGAGGAATGGATAGAACTGTAACTTAGACTCAGAGGTAGAGTAAGTAGTTTTTTTGGGGCGCAATCATCCCGGTATAATCCCAGAGGTTAGGAGAAGAAGTAAGGTTCATGCAGGGGCCCGGTATTCTTGAGGGCTCCCCCACAAAAAAGTAGTAACAGGTGGCCCCAATAGCTCGTTCCAATGCACTAGTTGTTAAGGACGCTATATGAAGGCCTCGGGTCTGGAGGGCTTGTTTTGTGTTTTTTCGTTGCTCGTGTTCTTCTCTAAGTTGTTTTATGACCCCAAAGGGCTCAAAAAAGGGTTTGATCAAGCCCTCAGAGACTCCAAAACCTCTGTCTACATGCAGGAAGGTGCCTTCAAGTGCAGAGATTTTTTCTTCTTCTTTGACGGCAACTGCTTCAGAATTTTGGTGTTTTAGAGTCTTGACCGGGGACGTTTTGTCGAAACCACCCTTATAGAGTCGTTGATTACAGAAAGAAACCCTTACAACGCCCTGTGCAGAAACCCTTGGGAGAACCCTGAGCTTGGGTTTAGGGTTCAGGCCTTAAGTCCTAGACCTTAGACCGTTCTCTAAATTAGTCCCTTTCTGGGTCCCCAACATAGTACGGCACTCGTATAAACGAGGGACCCTAATTTAGAGAACTACCCATTATAACCTTGTATACAAAGTTGGTTCTATGACCCGTCAGCTTCCCCTGCCTCAGTCCTGGACAGGCTGCCAAGCCGGAGGAGGAAAAGCCGGAGGTCAAGGACCGGTAATATAGGGGTCTTAATAATTACCTATTCTCTGTTGGGGGCTCCTTATTACAACTGTAGTATAATGGGCCCCAAAACCATATTCTGATTATGAAGGCCCCTATATTACATTATTTTGCTTTAAATTACTCGACCATGCTAGACTAGACCAGACTAGACTATACAATATGGTACAACGCTATACGCTACTGTACAGATACGATACACTGCTTCACAATACTATACGATATTTTGCAATAGTATACAGTACAGTACAGTACAAGATGCATATTGTGCTACACGATATGCTACAATATGAAGATATATAACATTTTAATGTATTGCATTCGATTAGATTTTGCCATATCATATTACATTACATTAACGTACATTGTTTTACAGTATGTTACTTTATATCTTGTTATAGTACAGTGTAGTATAGTATAGGATAGTAGAGCAGAGTAGAGTAGAGTAGAGTAGAGTAGAGTACAGAATATGGTATTATATTACATTATGTTATATGACATTTTATTATACCCCCTAAACCCTAAACCCTAAAACCCTAAACCCTAAACCCTAAACCCTAAACCCTAAACCCAACACCCAAAACCCAAAACCCAAAACCCTAAACCCATCATATTGTATCATATCATGTTACATTCTGCTATATTTCACTATTTTGTGTTACGTCATATCATATTATAGCATACTCCCTCCGGAGGTCCTCTGAAACGTCCTTTGGATGAGAAAGGAGAAGTGCCCCCAAGGCCCCAATAGAGGGGCCTTAGTAATCAGAATAGGTTTT
>CAJNDV010018480.1:769-13003 GCA_905221635.1 Symbiodinium sp. CCMP2456 | reverse complement strand
TAATATAGGGGCCTCCAGAATTACCTATATTATCCTGATTATTTTGGGCGGTTTGTTACTTAGAATTATATTATAAAGGAATTTAAACCCTGTTCTAACTATTGAGGCCCATATAGCAGGCGTCTAGGGTTTAGAGATTAGGGTTTAGGTAAATGGTTCTTAAAGCAACGAATAGAGTTTAAAGGGCTTCACGGTTCCGCTATGCAGCTTAGGGTTTAGAGCAAGCCTGAAGGTCCGAGGGGTTTAGGGTTTAGCGTTTAGGGCTTAGGGTTTATAAGAACAAGCCCAAGGGGCCAAGGGCTCCACTAATCAGGTACTTGTATAGTAGTAAGGTAGGTTGGTATCTGGTGAAGTTATGTGGCTATTTGGAACGAAGGGCCCTTAGGGCAGGATGGGATTTGGACACTTTCGGCCTACAGGACCCAGGAGCACGCAAAAAGGCCCTAGGGTTCAGCAACGCCCATGATCGGCATCCAATACTTGGGGTTGCCTTCTGGGTTAAGGCCCTAGGTTTTTGGTTTCTTTGGCTCTTTCTTTTGCGTGGAGGCGTTTGGACTAAGCCCACACCCTAACCCTAAACTGATTGTTTTAAGACTTCTTGTAGGTTTGAGTTGCGAAGCTACGGATAGGTTTTAGGGACTTGAACGGACTATACCCGGAGTCAGATCCCCGAGAAACATCCCGTCCTGCGTTCGTTGCAGCACCCGCACGCACATGAGATTGCAAAATTATGAAGGTCGCAACGACTAGTGACTAGTCATGATATCCCCTAGAAGTTCCTAAATAGATAGTATAAAATACCATGAAGCCCGTCGTTTATTCAGGGCCGAAAGACCTTGCCACAAGAGTCTGCGGACACTTAGGGTCCAGACCGATCAAATAACTATGGCTTGGGGTTTTGGGTTATGGTTTAGGGTCTAAGGTTTAGGAGCCTTCATTGACATGCAGCAGCAGTGCCAGGTCTTGCTGTCCATGGCCCAGCGGCGGCTTGCGCCAAACCAGTTCCCCGGTCAAAATGAAATGCTCAGGAGTGGGAGCAAATATGTAAGTCGTTATGTGTGTGTGTATATATATATATACATAATATGTGTGTATTTGTGTATGTACCTCCTGAACACAGTCTGGTTCCAGAGCCTAACCGAAGACTTAGCTATATAGCGTCCCTGCAATCTGTCTATACTTCTTACGTACACTGTCCCTAACCCTCGGCTACTTCTGTATGAAACCTGCTTTGGAGGTCCGCTAAGGCAAAATTTTGGCTGCATGGGCACTTCAAGCTGTCTACCCGAAAGATCTAAACCATGATAGCACCAAAAGCCCCTGCAAAACCCGGGAACAACTCGCCAAAAGCCCTAATCCTGGCTCCGCCGACCCTAGAATCTCAACCCCTCAAGATATAATATAGAAGCCTAAATAACTACCTATATTATTTTGAGGGTTCGATCCTTAGTACAGTTATAGTATAATATCTCCCGAAACCCGTCAAAACCCTATTCTAATTATTAAGTTAAGGCCCCTGCAGTGCAGCCTTGCTTGAACCTAAACTCCCTAAGGGTCCATGTGACCATATAGTATATACATTGGCCTTAATGTAGTCCCTACAAAGGTACTTTAGGGCCCATGTATAAGCCATGTGAGTACATGGACCCTTAGGGACTTGTTTCAAGGCATGTCTACAGCGCCGTGATCAACAGCTGCGCGCGCGGCAGCGACGCCGCAGCAGCGCACGGGGTCCTCGAGAGCATGGAGGAGGCAACGGGATTGAGACTGGGGAGGGAGGCCGAGAGAGGGGGTGGGGGGAATGTTTAGAGTTACGGGGTCCGGGAATGGGAAGAAGTCTAGGATATGCATGCATGCATGTATGCATGATCATGTCATGTGTGGTAAGTATGCAGCTGTGTGTAAAGGTGTACATGAGACTGTATGTATGGACCTGGTCATGAAGCCATAAAGTCCTTTCACATGCACAAGGAACGTGGGACATGCTGTGCAAACTCTGGACGCTCTACTCTAAAGCGTGGATGATGTGCCTCAAAAGCCCCAGTGCTCACTAAACTTTATAAGCTCCTACAGTATCCTGAGCGGACCCCGTTAAAAGCACCCTCAGAAGGTATCCTTAAAAGACTTCATTTTGAATCCCTTGATAAAGGATCCCTAACGTTTGTCCCTTAAACCCGAGCCCTTTATGGGAACACTGAAAAATGTGTTTAGGGCTCCTTTAATATTAAGGGTTCCCTTCAAGGTTCCTTCAAAGGAACCATGAAACAAATCCCTTTAAGGGGTCCTGAACACTCTCGACCCTAAACCTTACCAAGCACCAGGAGACTCCTGAACATCTAAAGCCCCTAACACCCCTAAAGCCCCCTAAAACCCCCCTACAATCCCTAAACCCCTAAAGCCCCCCGAAACCCCGACACCCCGAGACCCTAGGCCCTAAATTCCTTATAGAGCCCTTTAAGGAGCCCTTGAAGGATCCCTGTAAGGTTCCCTTTAAGGATGCCTTTAAGGCCTTTAAGGATGCCTTTAAGGATCCCTTTAAAGTTCCCTTCAAGGATCCCTTTAAGGATCCCCTTAAGGTTTCCTTCCTTAAGGGATCCCTATCAAGGATCCCCTTAAGGATCTAAGCGCCAGGATGGTGTAAAGCCGAACGTCGTGTGCTTCAGCTCAGTGCTTGCCTCGTCTCTCCCCGCGAAGCGTCGGGTTGTCTTTTTGGTGTTCCTTTGTGTGTCGGGTTTTGTTGTGGTTTGGTTAGGTGCTGTCAGAGTTTAGGGTTTAGGGCTGTTCCTTAATCAGGGTTTTGGTAGGGCCATTGGGGTTTCTTAGGTTGCTCTGCTTGTATTCTAGGGGCTTCATTGGGATTCTGTTGTCGGGGTGTGTGTGTGGTTTCATGAGGGTGTTGTCGTGGGTATCGATGCTCGTAATTATAGGTACATGTCAAGTCGGATCATGTTTTGGGGGACAGATAGCTGCACGGGTCAATGTGGGACTCTACTTGGATCTGGCTATGGGTGTGGGGGATTGTTTCAAGTACCCAGCGTCGGTTCAGCGTAGAGTTCAAGAGCTGAGAGGTTTACACTTAGGATGTAGGGTTATGGTGTTGGCTTAGTTGTATGGCTGAGTTGCTTGTGGCTTGCCCAGACCTTCCAAAATCCGCTATTAGGGACTATACCTTAAATTAGAGGCGGATCTGTAGACTGGTACATTGAGAGCATGTTCTTTTTTGCCGGAGCATCTTGTATTGAGACAAGCCAGCTCTTACTGTCGTACGGCCGATGCACATTTAGGGTTAAGGGGTTTAGTGTTGAACTCTGACCAGGAGTATAGGGCGCGAAGGGTTTACGGTTTGTAGGCTCTGGTTTAGGGTTCCGGGCTGAGGACAGCTTGAGGAGTTCTGCTTACAGACCCCAAACCCTACCTGCTACCGAACCAAAGATACCTACCTTGTTGGGCATCCTTACTGTGATTGTATGAATCCTCGAAAAGTGGTAGGCTTTTCAGGGTGCAGATAAGCCCCAAAACCCTGCATAGCTTTTATAGAACCTTGTAGTACCGTTTAGCAGGTTCCCAGATGCTACAGCTAGTATATGCCCCAAAACCCAACCCTAAACTACCCTAAACCCTAAACCCCGAACCCCAAACCCCAAAACCCAACCCTACATTACCCTAAACCCTAAACCCCGAACCCCAAACCCCAAAACCCAACCCTAAATTACCCTAAACCCTAAACCCCAAACTCCAAACCCCAAAACCCACCCCTAAATGGCCCAAAACCCTAAATTACCCTAAACCCTAAACCCTGAATCCTAAACCGCAAACGCAAGGCCATCAACGCCTGCGCGAAAGCTGGAGATGCAGCGCGAGCGGAGGCATCTCGAGGGACATCTCGAGGGAAAAGGAGAGTTATGCTGTGTTTTTAGGGTTTAGGGGTTTAGGGTTTAGAGTTTAGGGTTTAGGGTTTAGGGTTTGGGGTTTAGGGTTTAGGGTTTAAAGGGGTTTGGGTTTACGGGTTTAGGCTTATTAGGTTTAAGGGCTTAGGGTTTAGGTGTGGGGTTTATAGGATTCCTTGAAGGCTTCTTTGAAGTGAGAAGGGATATCTAAGGCGTTGAGATTATGACGGAATCTTGTATAGGAATCTATCAGAATCTGGGGTTCGTTTAAAGTCTAGAGGCCCTTCCAAACCTTAGCCAGTTGAATACCTAAATTTCGTCTATTAGCATTGATCGCCCTTATATCCGCTTCACACTTATGCTACTTCAAGCACCCCTCAAAAGCACAGCTCTGCGTTAGTTTTGGACTTTCGAGGCCTCATCAGTTCGGTTATTATACGGCCCTACACCTTAAAACCCTTACGCTACGCCTACCCGCAAAATGTCAATCAGTGCATACATTTTGTTGAACAACACCAGGTACCAGTGGCACATTGTTTGCTCCTTATTAAAAAATATAGTATACTGGGCCCCAAAACCCTATTCTATTTATTAAGGCCCCTATATTAAACCGTGGCAGCCCAAACGCCGTAGAAAAAAAAAACATGTATGTAAGCCCTGCGCTGTTCAGAGCTTTCGCTGTCCAGGCCTTGAGCCCCTGGCTATAAGGATCCCGAAACAAGAACCCCGGGACCCTATCTAAGACACCAGCAGTTGTATATATATATATATATATATGTATATATATATATATATGTATATATATATATACACACATAAAGACCTGTATTCACGGACCCCGCATTTTCCTCATCTGTGGATTGCAGCGAGGCGCTATTTTCCATGATGCCGCTGAAGCAGGCTATGTTTTCCGTTTTGCCGGTTATGTTGAGTGTTTATAGGGTCTAGGTTTACAGGGACTTCGCGCATGAGTTTCCAAACGGGAAATACAGGCCCAACCACGAGATCTTCACAGCGATTAAACTTATACCCCTCTTTTCATTTTCGCCCCTTACACCCTAAGAGCAAAGGCGAGGTGTGGTCAAGTTGAAGGCTTCGTGTGCAGCCAGTTCAGGGTTTGATAGTCGGGATGCTGAAAAGGGTTCACCATTGTGTAAGCGATGTCTTTGTTCTCTTCGGAAACGGTTTTACTTTGTATTTATTAACTCGCAGGGTCATTATAACTACAGTATATTAACATGGCTCTAAGGGTGCTTGAGATAGGTACTCCTGAAGTGTAGAATAGAGTTCCCAAACCTGTTCAATACGTTGCACACCCTCACAATTGAAACTTCTAGATTCAGGATGATTCAGGAAGGGGTGCAGTTCGGAAGGAAAAGCAGGGGCTTATGTTGTGAAAGCCTGGTTTCTTTCGGTCGGATCCTAGGCATAGAAGACGTTGGCTATCCAGAGCAAGTTATTGAACTTTGAAGTCTGGCCAGGATTTGGGGGAGTGCTTGCGGGTCAGCCATGCTTTGCAGATGTCCATCAGTAAAGCCTACAGATAGCGTTGAAGGGACAGTACCTTGCTCGACAGGAACCCACCCGGGTCCCTCGGTGGGGATGAAGGCTTGAGGTTCGGGGCTTCTGGGGTGTTAGCGGCTCATACCTATAGTCTCCATTGTAGTTCATTTTTGGGGTTAGCTTATAGGATCCTTAATATACAAATGGTTAAACCAACAGAAGGAGCTACAGTGGAGACTATAGGTATAGACTAATATAAACATGTGCTCGGGAATCCCCCCGACTCGCACAGGTGGTTCCAAACGAGTACAGCTACGCGGCTCTCATACAGGCCAGGCGGTGCCTTGAGGTTGCCTGAATGGGACCTTGATGATGTTGAGCTGAAAATGCCGTCATAGCTGCAGTCTTGAATTGGCAGTATAAGTATAGATAATAGCTTGTTGTATTATAACTATAATATACTATAATAAGATTATACTTATTACATACATTCCCGTGACACAAGTTGATTTTGTGGACTCTGCGCTGCACCCTGACAAGAAGCAGCAGGCACACGGCAAAGCCCTCGACATTCCACGAGGCTGGCAGCTGCTGGGAGATGCTTGGCTGGTTTTGGCGTTTTTTGTTGGGTTTAGGGTTTAGGGGTTTTGGCTTTAGAAGGTTTAGGGCTTTGGGTTTAGGGTTTAAGGATTAGGTTTAGGATTTTAGGGTTTTTGGGTTTAGGGTTTTTGGGTTTTGGCATTAGGGTTCAGGGTCTAGGGGTTAGGGTTTAGGGATGATGATCTACGTAAACACTGGCAATTGAGCCGCAAACCCTCTTTCCGATGCCCGAATTCCGAGATCGTATCCCTGAACGCCCAGACCCTCAACCGTGCTATATAAAGCCGATGATGCTCGGCAAGAAGAAACTGATGGAAGCTATACCATGACCAGTGATGTTCGGTACTGGGTACCATGAACTCATCTACAGCCGACGTCCACGCTGATCTCAGGACATGAAGCTCGCTCGTCTCGCGATCAAGGCCACCACGCGGTGCTGGAGCGGACGAGATAGTTCAAGAAAGACTGTCATTCAGTATGTCGCACAAACCCCTTAGGCCCCTAAACCCCGACCCCGAACCCTTGTAGCACCGTTTAGATGTAAAGGAAGTTTTATAGCCATGACAGGGACCCTAAACCCTAATGTTCATTCTGAGAAGATCCTTTCATCACAAGGAAGGAAGCTGGTTTAAAGACCGCCAGCTTGTCGTTCTAACCCCTCCCATCACAGCAGAATCATTTCGAAGAGCCACTTTTCAAACTAATGGGTGTTCCTTACGAATTAGTTTTCATGTTGCTTGTCATTTAAAGCCACGGCCTATTGGACATATCATGTTTCTTCTGGGTCCAAGAGGCTTAGTATTATCAGGTGTGGCTCTGCCGAACGCCTGAAAACCGGATGCCCTGTGCCGAAATGCTGCATCCTAAGCTCCTCTGCATATGCCCGCATACAGCTCTACCTGAGCATAAGGTTGCAGGTTTGTGCCGTAAACCCTAAACCGTAAACCCTAAACCCTAAACCCCAAACCCCAAACCCCAAACCGTGTTGGTGGGTATAAGATAGTAGGTACTTGGACCCTCGGAGGAAGCACAGACTTTAGACCCTATCTGTGTATTACAAGTTGAATCTGCCTATAGGCTCCACTGTAGTTCCTTTTGGGGATTTGGGTTGAGGGTTTAGGGCTCCTTTTTAAGGATTGCGCTATGGGAACCTACATATAAACCACGAAAGTTAAGTTCCCTTTTGGTTAAGGGCTCCTTTTGGGGATTACGTTATAGGAACCTAAATGGGTAGTTCTCTGAATTAGGATCCCGTTTAGGGTCCTTTTTATAAGGGTGCCGTACTATATTGGGGACCCAAAAAGGGACCCTAATTTAGAAAACTACCCAAATAAAAAACTACAGTGGAGCCTGTAGGTGACTTGTGCGCGGGACTTGAATCCGATACCGATAGAGCAAAGCAGGGTTTAGGCGTTTAGGATTTAGGGTTTAGGGGTTTGGGGCTTAGGGTTTAGGGGTGTAGGGTTTAGGGGTTTAGGATTTAGGGGTTTAGGGTTTAAGGATTTAGGGTTCAAGAGGAAAGCACGACAGCAATGCAAACCAAAAGCCCGATCTAGTCCCCGCCGTCTTCACAGGCAAATACGCTGAAGCCCCTGCTGTCTGCCGCCGTTCAGGTGTTCAGGGTGGGGAGGGGCTCCGGGCTCGGGATCAGGGTTTAGGCTTTAGGGTTTAGGGCTTAGGATCCAAGCTCAGGGTTTAGGTTTAGGGGTGTAGGGCTTAGGATCCAAACTTTGGTGTTAAGGGTTCGGTGGGGTTACCTACATAAACCCTAAACCCTAAATGGGGTTGGGGTTATGCGGTGCACACCGACGGGTTCCAGGGCCAAGACTGTTGTCAGACCCCCCAACCCTAAACCCTAATGGCCCTGGTTATTCCTCGTCCTCCGCCGGTCCATGTGGTTTCGCGTCTCGGTGCGACTGCTGTAGGGCTTCGGGTTAAGGGTACACCCTGAATCCGAAATTTCTAGACCAGCAGATGTCGTCGGGGGACCAGGATGACATGGCAGCCAGCATGAATACCGCTATTACTCCTCAGGGTTCCTTCAACTAGTTGCTTTCCTACGGTGTACTAGTATAGCAACTTGTCCGTCCTCTATCTCTCTTTATATATATTTATATAGATATGATCATAGCTATATATGTATAGTATGTATATACATATATATGTACGTACACATGCTTACTCGTATATACTAAAAATATATGCATATGTGTGTATATATATATATACATATATATATATATGAAGTATACGGGCAAGAACTGACTCCGAGCTTGTCAGAG
Organism: Symbiodinium sp. CCMP2456; assembly: GCA_905221635.1. Taxonomy (NCBI): domain Eukaryota; class Dinophyceae; order Suessiales; family Symbiodiniaceae; genus Symbiodinium; species Symbiodinium sp. CCMP2456. The sequence continues at coordinate 4,731 of CAJNDV010018480.1, read as the reverse complement.
CCGAAATCCATGCCAGCCCCAAGATTCGGGGGGTCGGGCGAGTCGGGTTCTGCGCTTGCGGTGTGGTTTGCTGGATGGGGTTCAGGGTTTTAGGGTTTAGGGCCAGTTTAAGGTTCAGGGTTTAGGGTGTAGGATTTACATCGGGTTTAGGGACTGAGCCTTATGGAGTCGTGTGGCTTCGTTTATATGGATCTCCCGAAATATGCAGGCTCGACTTCTCCTGCGGGCAGTAAGTCTCAGTAAGTAGAGTGTGGGTTGGTTAAGTAGAGCGTCAGTTGATACAATTCCCTTTACTTAAGATACTTGACTTTGGCTGTTTTGTGGAAAGGACTAGTGACACACATGATACACGTCAGTACTTGCAGCAGCAGTACATGATTTACTCCAGCTGCTTTCCTGCGATAACAATGACAACTGTGGACCAGCCCCAATCAAGTAGTCAGGTTACCTAAGCAACAGCTACATCATAAGATTCCATTGGTCAGGTGGGTCCCGAGGCTTTTCATTCCGCCACCCGACTGCAATGCCTTGTTCTGGTTCGGGATGTCGGGTAAGCAATATGTATACCGAATGTGTGTGTGTGTACACACATATATGTTATTCACATATATATATATATATACAACAACAAATATTTATGTATGCATGTATGTGTGTATGTGTATGTGTATATGTAAATGATGTACTGTATATGTGTGTGTATGTATGTATGTATGTATGTATGTATGTGTGTATGTATGTATGCATGCATGTATGGATGTGTGCGTATGTATGTATGTGTATGTATGTATGTTTGTTTGTTTGTGTATGTATGTGTGTGTGTATATATATATATGTAAGGATGTGTATGTATGTATGTATGTATGTATGTATGTATGTATGTGGCTTGTATGTATGTATGTATGTATGTATGTATGTATGTATGTGTGTGTGTGTATGTATGTATGTATGCATGCATGCATGCATGCATGCATGCATGTATGTATGTAAGTATGTATGTATGTATGTATGTATGTATGTATGTATTTATGTAATGTTATGTTATGTTACGCAATGTTATGCCATGTTATGTTTGTATGTATATATGCATGTATGTGTGTGTATGTATGTATGTATGTATGTATGTATGTATGTATGTATGTATGTATGTGTGTTTTGTTATTTTATGTTATGCAATGTTATGTCATGGTTGTATATATGTAGGTATGTTTATGTATGTATGTATGTATGTATGCATGCATGTATGTATGTATGTATGTATGTATGTGTGTATGTATGTATGTCTGTATGCATGTATGTATGTATGTTTGTATGTATGTATGTATGTTTGTATGTGTGTGTGTATGTCTGTATGTATGTATGTGTATGTATGTATGTATGTATGTATGTATGTATGTTTGTTTGTTTAGATATGTATGTTTATGTATGGATGTGTGTGTATGCATGTATGTATGTATGTATGTATGTATGTATGTATGTGTGCGTATGTGTATTATATATATTATAGTATAGTTCTTCTGTGTGTGTATACATATATATATATATATACATATATATGTATGTATAAATACACTGTTCATTTTCACACATGAAGTTAGTATTGGGTCAGAGAGGAGAAGATGCAGGCACCACACAAGTCTGGAAAGCACTTGTAAAAGTTTGAGCCGTCCATCCGCACAACACGGCTGCCCTCCAGACCAGCTGAAAGCTTTGTTGCAGGGTTCTTCAGCTTTGGGTTTCGGGATTTAGGGTTCCGTGTTCTCGCCAAGCTCCCCAAAATGAACCCCAACCTAGACCCCCGAACAAAGCAAGACCTAAACCCCCAACCCTTATGGTAACCTACGCTGGAACGCTTCAAAGGAACCCTCCTGAACCCCCAAACCTGTACCCTAATCCTCGTAGTACCTTCATAGGGCCCCTAATGGAACCTTGACCCTAATGTAGGGGCCTACATAATTACCTCTACTATTTATTTGTTTGGGGGTTTCCTTAATAGAATTATAGTGTAATGGGCCCCAAAACCTCTATTCCAATTATTATGGCCCCTTTATTACATCTTAAATTCCCTAAGCCCTAAACCTTAAACCCCTAAACCCTCAACAACCCTAAACCCCAAAAGGCTTTTTGAAAGCTATGGGGGCGGCAGGTCTTCGAAGGCTTTCTGCAAGGAGGCCTGCCCGTCGACGAGGCATCGAACTTCTCTTGCTTTGTAACTTCCGTCTTTAGCGTTTACTTAGTAGCTGAGTGAGTACCCTTTCCACTTTTTGGGGTTATATGATCCCTTATAGAACTGAAAGTGTACACTTTTTGGGGCTTATAAACTCAGCAACTAAGTTTAGGGTTTAGGGTTTTTTGTTTTCAGGGTTCAGGGTTTGGCATTTAGAGTTTTGGTGGTTGGTTTTCTGAGCTTATTCGTGTGTTTTTTACATTAAGAGGGCACGTGCACAACTTGAACCTACTTTAGGGTCTAACACCCTCAACCCTAAGCCCCTCTAAACCCGACTTCCTATAAAGAGTACCGGTTCTGCTCGTGTGTTTGGGGTTTAGGGTGCTGTTGGTGTTTGGCTTTGTGTTTTTGGTAATCGCTGAGGATGCTGCCGAAACAGAAACACTAAATTGCAGTGGCCTGGACCCCAACAGACGGTTTAGGGTTTAGGGCAGCTTTGTTCCGATTGTCAACCCTACAGCAGCTCACACGTTTTCGGTGGCTCCTTCCCTATGAAGCCTTTCCGGACCCCTATTGGCTGCAGTTTCCGAAGTACAAAGACATCTGGCCGGTGACTTCTGGACACCGGTGGTGGAGAGATTGTTGCAAGGCACCATCACGCAATACCATCCCCTAAGGGTCCAAGTAGTCCTTATTTATGGTTTTAGGTACCCAAAAAGGCCCCAAAGTCCTTAAATAATGGGTACTTGGACCCTTAGGGTGGTAGGAAGCCAGTGGGGAACGTCGTCTCTGGAGTTAGGCAGCTGTAGTGCCAGAACTTGTCCTTGTCTTGAAGCTCGGGCAGTGCCGAGATGAAGGGCCAGTATCGGAGATGCCCATGCAGTAGGGTTTAGGGTTTAGGGTTCAGGGTTCAGTGGAGCCCCTGGGGCCCTAGAGGGGTAGTTCTCTAAATTAGGGTCCCTTTGGGGGGTGCTTTTTATAAGGGTATATTGGTGACCTAAAAAGGGACCCGAATTTAGAGAACTACCCATATAGTAGGTACCTGGCAGGTTAGGGGACTTGCGTCATGAGCGCACCACCGCGTACCGAAACACAGTAGTAGGTTACTAACCATACTATGTTATATACCCCACTAACCCATTATTCAGGTAACCGGACGAGCCGAAAGCAACCCTAGAACCCTCAAACCCCAAACCCTAAAACCCTAACTTAAACTCTAGACCCTAACCCTGAAACCTTAAACTCTTAGCCCTAAACCCTGGAACCCTAGTTAAACCCTATAAACCCTATAGGGACTCTAAGCCCTAAACCCTGGAACCCCAAACCCTGAACCCTAGGGATGGACTCTGTAAGATGGGTTCAGACCCGTCTGAGGGTTTCGAAGTCCACGCTTATAACGGATGTTGCAAGCGGAGCTGCGCGCTACTGTGTCTAGGGCCTCTGTTAAGGGTTTAGGGGTTTAGGGCTTAGGGGTTGAGAGTGTAGGGTGTAGGGGTTTAGGGTTTAGCGTTTAGGGGCTCGTTTGGGGATTTCGGGATTACAGCAAGCATCAAAACCCAAATTAGGGGCTCGGTTTCGCTTAATGAAGGGTCTTGAATGATCCACGGACATTAACATGAGTTTAGCGACACTTTCCCTGATCAATCTTTTTGTAGTATACAGAAGCCCAACTTATTGTCAGGCGATGAAGAGTCGAGCCATCAAGGTCTTGGGCGTTAAGACGGCTCGTAGCCTGCTGACGAAGCAGCGGGCTGAGGAATGGCGGTCTTGACGTGGGGGGGGGGGGGGGGGGGGG
>CAJNDV010018469.1:53373-68112 GCA_905221635.1 Symbiodinium sp. CCMP2456 | reverse complement strand
TAACTACCCATGAACCTGCAAGGGTTGTCTAACGCTTGTGGAGTCGTTTCGGGCCTTGGGGTTTGGGGGTGGCCTTGGGGTTAGAGGTTAGGATGGCCAAAACCCGAAACCCTGAACCCTAANNCCCTAAACCCTAAACTCCGAACCCTGGGTCTAGCGTTTTGGGTTTTGGGCTGTTTGGTTTCTAGTGTTTTGAGGTCGAGCGCTTACCGCCTGTTATGTTGCGGGCTCAGAGCTTGGGGTTTGGGGGGGGGGGGGGGGGNNTTTAGGTTTTTAGGGTCTAGGGTTTTTGAAGGGTCTTCAAAGGGAAGCATAGGGGTCTACATAGCTATACGGGATCTCACAGCGCCTTTCCTTTGCCCATTTATATCTTATTGTAACATACCTCAAGAAAAACAAATACGATACTTCACGGTAATATACTATAGTAGCTTATCATACACTACAAAGCTCTTCGATCCAAAAACTTGAACCCGCAAACCCACGGGTGGGGGGATGCTAGCCACTCGATGCTTCGATTCTTGCTTTACTTCACGCGTTAGAGAAGGGTTCAGGGGGTTATATAGGGCTTAAACTGCCTAAAAATCCTGAAACTCTGGACACCCGAAAGTCTAAACGTTCATCCTCCTAGGAAAGCTTCGGGTCCTTGTCCACGAGCGTCACGTTGCAGCCTCTCTGAATGAGCAGTTCCACAACCTTGGAGACATGCAGGGTTTAGGGTTTAGGGCTTGGGAGGGTTTAGCCACCCTTTTTCCTACTATTGGGTTTTATTACGGGAACCTAGAAAGAAAAAGGGCAAAAGGGTACTACTGGGGAACCTAGTTAGGGTTTAGGGTTTAGGGTCTCATGCAGTCGGTTTCATTGAGCTGTGGAAGCTTCCTCAAGTCAGGTTCAGGCATGTTCTATGCGAAACCAGTCAGAGTCTATGATTGGTTCTTGAGCCTCAACCCTGGACGGCTGAACCGGAGCCTGGCAAGCAAAACAGGCCAGAAACCTCAAATCAAACCTAAGCCACGCTCCAAGGTCACTGCTTATTGTTCTGTCGGCCCTTTTGTGCGAGCCAAGTGAGGGGAATTTTTCCATGCCGATATCTTGCACCCTAAAACCTCAGCCCTAAACACCCAAAGACGGGTAGACAGATCGACGAGATGCAACCCATGCCCGGCCAACGTCAGTGTGCTCTAAACTACAGTGCCCCCCTAAAACAGCTCTGTCAATAAATGGGTAGTTCTCCAAATTTGGGTCCCTTTTGGGGTCCCAGAAGTAGCACGGCACCCATGTCAAAAGGACCTAAACGGGCCCCTAATTTGGAGAGCTACCCAAATTAGGTTAAAGAACATGGGCATAACGACACGAAAGAGCAGCATGACCCCTAAACCCTAAACCCTAAACCCTAAACCCTAAACCTTAAACCGTGGCCATTGGAGTTGCTGGCCGGAAAACTTCTGCATGCCCTGCAAGGCTCGCCACCATCACCGGCGTGCGGAGGTCTGGCACAGAAGCTTTCAAAGATAGGAGTTTCCGAAAATAGGGGACGCTAATGTAGCGCCCTAAATAATCGGATCCTTATCATAAGGACCCCAAAAGAAGGTACCCCCAATTTTCGGAAACCCCCAGATAGTGTGGGGTTGCTGGCCTCTGGCCTACACTAGCCCGAAAGCCCAACCCTGAACTAACCCTAAACCCTAAACTGACCCTAAACCCTCAATGCAAAGAGGGTTCGAGCCAAGAAAGAACGAGGAAACCCCGAAACGAGCAGTGAGGGGGCGTGGCTAACCAGAGAATTTGTTTCGAGTACCGTCCTCGCCCACCCTCCTGCCCCATACTCCAATAACCTGCATTCGCCCTGCTCTTCCCTGCCTTGCGTTTCGGAGCGGTGGTTGATCCATTTTCGAAGTCCTGCGCTTTAGAATGGGGGGCCCCTCCCCAACACTAACATTATGGTAATCACACCGTGCTCTAGACAGAGCGCCCAATACTCCTTGATCAAGGTATATACCTTAAACCATGATGTATTAAGGCTCCTACATTTTGAGGTGGGGCCTAAACCCTAAACCCTAAACCCTAAACCCTAAACCCTAAACCCTAAACCCTAAAATTCCTGGAAGTAAGGGGGATGGGGCTCCCCCAAGGAGCTTGCCGGAAGCGCTTCGGCATCGGTGGCTCAGTGTGAGTGATGTGGGAGTTTCTGAACAATAGGGTACCTTATTTGGGGGTCCTTATAATAAGGATCCTATGATTTAGGGTACATACCATATTAGGGTCTCCTATTTTCGGAAACCCCCATGTGGGTAGTTGTCAAAATTATGGTCCCTTTTGGGGTACCCTAAATATTAGGTGCCGTATTATAATAAGGACCCAAAAAGGGACCATAATTTTGACAACCACCCATGTGTCAACCAGAACCGCACCCCTTCAACGTCGGGCACCCACTCCTTGAGGAGGCTCGCGGGTTGGGGTCAAAGCTCTCTCTACCAGGTTCCACGTCCTTGCGTGTGATGGATGGGGCCAGAAAACGCGATCATCTACATGATGTGGTCCACCATGACAATCATAATCATAACCGTAATCATAACCCGAATCCAAATCCTAATCCTACTCATAACTATCATCATAAGAATCATACTCATACTGAGAAGAATAACAGTGATGATGGCAATGGTAAAAATTTACACCATTCTCCAGATCCCTAAACCCTAAACCCTAAACCCTAAACCACTAAACTCTAAACCGTGGCTCTGTTTCAAGAGGTCTAGGAGTTTAGGAGGTGGAGCGCCCGTGACATGAGGGAACGCAGCTGAACACCAGCCAGGCCGTCCTGCTTCGTCCAGCAGTCGCGCGACCTGCGCTGCAGATGATGCAGGGGCCTTAAAAATTGGAATAGGTTTTTGGTGTATAATTATAATAAGGAACCCGAGGTATGTCTCAATATACTCCAAATCCCTAATATAGGGGCCTTTAAAAAATTTCAATAGGGTTTTGGGGTATATTATACTATAACTATAATAAGGAACCCCCAAACCCTTATTCTAGTTATTAAGGCCCCTATATTACCCTTCAGTGGCTTTAGGGTCCTGGGTTTAGGGCTTCCGGTCGCGTGCTTTGGGTTTAGGATTTAGAGTTTAGGGTTTAGGCTGAACTTGCAGAGCCCGAGGGGGCTGGCCTCTTGGAGATGCAAGGTCTAAAGTTCGGCCCAGGAGCAGGGGTTTAGGGTTTAGGGTTTAGGGTTTAGGGTTTAGGGTTTAGGGTTTAGGGTTTAGGGTTTAGGGTTTAGGGTTTAGGCTCTAGCTACAAATGGTAGCTGACACAGACAGCATGCACAGATGTCTCACTTTAAGCTGCAAACTTAAACTCAAAGAACATACCCTGCCAGTGGCCCATGTCAGACAAAATGACTCCGAGTTTTGCTACGACGGCTTGACTACCAGGTACCAATGGCCAGTGTTTTTTTGTGCAACAGAAACAGACAAAGAAGAAAAGGCAGCGCCGAAACCTGAAAAAGTGCAGCACAAACCCTCATTTTGAGCCTTTATTGTACACCTGTTTCTGCAGAAGAAAACTGAAACATTCAAACCACCAAACCCGAAACTCTAAACCCTAAACCCTAAAGCCTAACCACCAAACCCAAAACTCTAAACCCTAAACCCTAAAGCCTAACCACCAAACCCGAAACTCTAAACCCTAAGCCCCAAAGCCTAACCACCAAACCCGAAACTCTAAACCCTAAACCCTAAACCCTAAATCCTAAACCCTAAACTCTAAACCCTAAACCCTAAATCCTAAACCCTAAACCCTAAAGCCTCTCTGGAGCCTGCAATCTAAACGCTAAAGCCTCTCTGGAGTCTCCACTCTTGGCGGCCAGGTGCAGCAATGAGCCGCCAGCCAAAGCCGGGATCATCCTAGGGATGCTGATTTAGGGTTTAGGGTTTAGGGTGTAGGGTTTAGGGTTTAGGGTTTAGGGTTTAGGGTTTAGGGGGGGGGGCTTCTCAGAGTTTAGGGTTTTAGGGCTGTGATGTTTGGGTGGGGCTCTGGGGGTTTAGGGTTTAGGGCTTGGGGTGACGGCTCTTTTGGGGATTCTGTGTAAGGCTCCTTTTTAGGGGGGCTCGAAGAGTTTAGGGGTCAAGGCTATTGTTTTTGGGTTTAGGGTTCCAACAGCTTTTAAAGGTTGAGGGTTTAGGGCTCTTTTTTGGGGGGCCTAAAAGGATGTCAACAGGGTTCTATAAGGGCTCTAGAAGGGTGTCTGGAAGGATTCGTTAAGGGTTCGACACGGGTTAGAAGCAGGTTTGGGCCTTAGGTTCTAGGGATTCAGTGCGCGTTACCGTTATCTTGCTGATGTTGCTTTTTGTTGTTGCTGTTGCTGTTGTTGCTGTTGTTGCTGTTGTTGTTGTTGTTGTTGTTGTTGTTGTTGCTGTTATTGTTGTTGTTGTTGTTGTTGTTGCGCTCCTTCTCGTTAATGTTCTTGTGGCTGTTTGTTGTTGTCGCGGCCGTACTATGTAGCTGCACTGCTTAGAGGACCAAGCTCTAACACGCTACCGGCAACTTTGCTACCAGTATCAACGTGATTCAGGTTACGGTTACATCTGCAAACTGCAAACTATGAACGATAGCCAGCTGTGGCAGAATGGTGACAACTCTGAGGATTAAAGCTGGTTGCTGGCATGATGACGCCTGTTATAATTGTTCATGTATGTTCTTGCCATAGCCATACGTGCCTCTGCCTATACACCGGGTAAGACTTCAACTCATGGACAGCATGTACTGCGGCATCACTCACGAATTTATGACAAGGTGCAGGTTGCCCTGCAGGATACAGGGGCAGGCCGTCGTAACGAACATCTGCTGTAAAAAGCGAACGGAAATACCAAACCAACTGAATCACTGAAGCCACAAACCATATGAATTAAAAATATGAAACTCCACACTTGTGTTCTCCGAGAATCGCAGCCACCCGAAGCATTGCGAGCATCATGGGCTCTGAGAAGGCAGCTTGGCGTCTCCACAACCCCTTCTTATCTGAGGACTACAATCGCGGGTTTAAGCAGGGTTTGGAGGACTCCGGGTATAATCTCTGGTCCGGGTAGGGCAAGAACTGTTAAAGTGGCACGGAGAAACCTGCAGTTCGCATTTCAACAAACCGGTCGAATGCCGCATGACACGGGCGTGGGTCGAATGGTGGGGTTGAAGGTCCACTGCGCGGGGTTTATGAATTAGTTTCTAGGGTTCCTTCAAGGGCTCCTGTAGGGTTACGGGTTTATAGGGGTTCACGATTTAGGGGTTGAGGGTGTAGCCTTGAAGGTTTAGGGGTCGGCGGTCAAGGATGAAAGCTTCACGGCTTAGGGATATACGGCGTCTTGAAGAGCAGCATGTGAAGATGTGGCTTTTTGTTCCAACTACTAGCGTTCACGGCTTAATGGAGAAACAACCTTAAATAATTAGCGCGCCAAACCGTAACGTGCTCGCCGACTCTTCCAGTTTAAACTGGACTTAAGTCGTGGACTGGACTTCCACAACCAGAAACCCGATCTCCTTCGTCCTGGGCTAGTGCCCTAAACCCGAAACCCTGTACCCATAGTCTCATGAAGCACGAACCGCGAGGAAACCATAAACCTTGAACCGAAGCTTGCGATGGATTTTGCTATTGCTGTGGGTTGGTGTTGTTGGTGATGTCGTCGCTGTTGGTGCTGTTGTTGGTGCTGCGGCGAATCGGGGGAGACGGCCGCATGGAAAACTGCGCGGAACACAAGAGTTCCTCAAGTCCGACATGACTGCATGTGGTATCGACAGATCTGCATCGCCCCCCAGCCACATTCACGCGAAGTCAACATGTAGCTCCCCCACTCTGACTCATGTAGCGTTCCCAATCTGACTTGTTTCCATTTCTCTTCTCTTGAAAGGCTGCTTCCAAGTCCCAAGTCCGCAGCCAAGTGAAGAGAGGACAATCCCACCCGCCCGCAGCGCAACACCGTGGTACTAAGCCGGACAAGATGCCATGAGGGGGGCGCGGGGTGAAGGTAACACGAAACCCTAAACCCAAGACCCTTAAAGTAGAAGCCAGAAAGTTGGAACATCATTATCCTCATGCCCTTAAGATAAAGTATAGGGGATCCCAACACTAATCATCCTAAAACCATGCTCCAACTTTCTGGGATTCACTATAAGCTGAAACCGGTTAAAATCCGTGATTTTTGCCAACTGATGGCATTTAGCTCTTCCGCGCCTCTTGCACGGGCAAGCGTGGAGGTGCTGGGCTGCTCAGAAGAGGGCTGAGTTGAGGGCTGAGGGTATAGGATTTGGGGTTTAGGGATGTTTAGGGATTTAGGGTTTAGGAGTTTAAGAGTTTAGGGTTTGGGAATATAGGGTTTAGGGATTTAGAGGTTTGGGAAGTTTCGGCTTAAGTTGTTTAATCCAAAAGGTAACTGTCGGTCCTCTAGGATAACTGGACAATTGACAAGTAGTTCCAGCAAGGCTAGTGCTGGGAATTGCGGAGAACTAGGTAGGCCTTTGGGATACCCTAAAACCCTAAACCCTAAACCCTCAACCCTAAACCCTCAACCCTAAACCCTATAACTCTCTCTATTTGCCTTACGAGGACCTTGTCAGCAGCTTCCCGGGCCAGAGGAGCAGGTAGTTCACAGTTGGGGTCTCAGCTTGGAACCCAGAGACTCCAATACCCCTTACTTAAGGAATATACCTTAAATTATGCTAGGACCCCTATATGATTTAAGGTATATTCCTTAAGGGTATTGGAGTCTTTGGGAATGATAGCCTAAGAGCTGACGTATCCAAATAGTTCGCCTTCAGAAGCCAGTTAGAGTAAGTCCTGGCCTCAGTACTTGGGTTCTTCACCCTTTTCAGGACTCTAGGATAAACCCCAAACCTACACCTCTACACCTAAAGTTTAAAGGCCGGAACCCAAACACCCTCAGAAAGCTCAGAGGTTTGCAAGTTCAGGTTTCAATGTTCAATCCTCCAGAGTTCCTCGTGCTTAGTTCTACAATACCTGGCCTTTACCGGGTTTAGGGTTTAGGGATTAGGGTTTAGGGTTTAGGGATTAGGGGTTAGTGAGGGGTTAGGTTTGGGTCTCAGAAGTCATGATTCTGATGGCCCGTCGTAAAATGCTGGTAGGGTATCCAAGTTGTATTGTCCCGCCCAGCCCCGAAATCCAAAGCCACTGTTCAAGCCCCAGGCTTACACCAACCTCGACTCAAAGACTAAGCCGTTTCCGCAGCCTCTCCCAGAGAGTCCAACACTCCTTAATTGATGAAGATCAATTCCGTCGGAGAGGGCTGACTATTATCCCATTTCTATGACAGGAGGATTGATGTCTTATTAAAGTCTATTGGGGTTTGCTCTGTCTTATTCCCACCGCCGCAGCCTGCGCCGTCCACGGAGACGCGGAGTCTGTTAAGTCACAGCGAGTGGCTCATGCAGCAAAGAAAAGCTGGCTGGGTCATTGCATCCCATGCCCCCTCGCATTCTCCGTGGCTTCTTGCGCTCTTGTAAGTCGTTAATCATCTCTTCATTTTATACAGAATATATCATTTGCGCGTTCAATAGATGTCGCAAGTGTTGTCGTTGCAGCACGGCCAAGGCCCCGCAGATGTTTGTCAGAGTAGGCAATTGCTGCTGCGTTTGAGTTGCCGACGCATCAGCTTGCCCTAAACCCTAAACCCTAAACCCTAAACCCTAAACCCATGAGCGGTGCGGCACGCGATTACCTTGTCAAATCGGAGGCCACCCCTCGAGTTGCAGAGGAAGCAATGGAGGTTGAAGAGTGGAGGGTCCGACATGGCTTGATTCTTGTGTTTGTGCTAACATACTATTGCAGCCCGAGCAATTAGTGAACCCTTTCTTCGACTATACGCATTATGCACCTTTTTGACTGATCTAATTGGCAGGCGGGCGTGGGCGCAGCTCGCGGCATACAGGAACTTCGTGGGAGGAACGTAAATATCGGGGCCTCAAGAATTCGAACCGGGTGTGGGAGCGTACCTATCGTTATAAGAAAGACCCCTGAGGAGTACTATCGGTAGTTAACCCGGCCCCATGTCATAATATTAGTTGGTACGTTTGGTTCCCTGCAGTTCTGCACGCCCAGCACAGGCTCACAGGAGTCAGCATAGTTGGAGCAAGCAGGTATTGAATGCCAAGAACGTTGTAGCTGTTGAGTTCAGGTTTTGGTTTTAGGGTTTCGTACATAGGGTATATAATCTTCTTGTGGATCAAGTAGCAGCTTCTATATAGCATGGACGTGTACAGGATTGGCCACGGACCTTTCCGTGGGCTGATCTGCGTATATTCGGACGACGACGCCTTAGAAATTTTCCAACAGGCGAAGAATCTCGCCTGTGAGTGTGCTGGCTTGGCTTCGCCCTCGGAGGCCAAGGAGTCACACCCATATGAACTCCAGCAGTTGTTGAAAACAACCCATTTTTCCTCATGTCACTGGCAATACCTGGAAGCTGGGCCGATCTTGAGAATTCTTTGTCATAGAATTCTCTTAGATGTGAGAATCCCTGAACCCTAAGCCCTAGAATCATCTAAACCCTAGAAACATAAATGGGAGTTTCCGAAAATTAGGGGTACCTTATTTTGGGGTCCTTATAATAAGGATCCTATTATTTGGGGTACTATATTAGGGTCCCCTATTTTCGGAAACCCCCAAATCTGAAACGGCTTCGGGCACAGCCCAGGAAACCCCCGATGCTCGGGGCCTGGGTCTGGGAAGCAACAAGCAGAAGTACCTGGGTCCTGATTATAAGGAGTTTTACGGCTTGAAAAATTTTGCAGCCTAAGCTATCATAAGCCATGATCAGGATGTATTACTAATATTACAGTGATTGGTTTATAGATATGATTTTGAAGTTCCTTATGACATTAAACCCCTAAACCCTAAACCCTTGAGTTTGAAGTTCCTTATGACATCAAACGAGGTACTCCAGAGCCGCTTTTCTGGCTTTGGCCCTGGATAAGGCTCGCAACGCCAAGTCGGCACCTTCGATCTTGCGCGAAGCCGTGGAGTCGCTAAGCAGCGCCGCTGACCTCGAAGATGCGCGAATGCGGACATCAGAGCCAGGAGCATCACAAGGGCCCTAAACCCTAAACCCTAAACCCTGAGCCAGGAGCATCACAAGGGCAGAAAAGAAGCCGAACGGGAGCGGAAGGATGCGAGGTTTTGAGCCATCGGGACTACTTTGAGCAGCTCTGGGGCGACTGTGTGGAAACTGCTGGTGGTAGGAGACTGCCGAGTATATTGCAAACACAACACATCGCGGGCATGCGGGCGCAAGACCTCTGGGTGGGGCGCAAGAAAGCTCATTCCATACTCATGGCGGCACGAGGCATGATGCACGAAGTGCTTCGGAAGTCCAGCAGGGATGTCCTCATAGAGAACTTGGACGAGCGCCCGTGGCAATTGGTTGTGGCAGGAGTATCTGAGAAGATCCGGGAATCTCTGATAGGACCTGGGATCAAAGCGTTCAGGATCGAGATGCGCAGGAAGGAGGGTGGTTGTCAAAATTATGGTCCCTTTTTGGGTCCTTATTATAATACGCCACCTATTATTTAGGGTACCCCAAAAGGGACCCTAATTTTGACAACTACCCAGGAGCGCTGTCCCTACACGAAAGATCCCATGTCTGTCTTCGTGGCTGAGCGGGTGGATGGCTGGAAGGTCATCCACCATCCGCATGCTAACAAAGATGAAGAGTTGCGTTTTGAAGACGACCAGAGCCTGGACCCTAAACCCTAAACCCTAAACCCTAAAGCCTAAAGCCTAAACCCTAAACCCTAACTATATGCTTTGCAGGTGTTTTCGACCTGTGGAGGTATGAAACACCGCCCGACACGTTAAATCCTCGACGCGTTTTTCAGTCTAGGTATATCCCTAAACTCTAAGGCTTTAGGGTTTAGGGTTTAGAGTTTAGGGCTTAGACTCTAAGCCTTCTAACCCCAAGCCCTACAAACCCAGGAACCAGAAGAAGTACGAGTCCGCTGTCCCAACGCAAGATGAGATGACCAGGCAGTGTCGTGTTTAGAACTCGCGAAGGGAGGTGTAGGGTTTAGGTTTCAATCCTAGGGTTAGGGTAAACCCTAAACCCTATAGGGTTTAGGGTTGAGATCTGTTCAGTTGGAGCAATCAATGACTTTTAAACACTTCAAACCCAACTCCTAATCCTCGATGTTCTGAGCCCGAAGCCGAACGGTTTGAACATGCAGATCATAGAGATCCCCGAAGTCCGAAACCCTAAAACCCCGAAGCCTAACAGTCCCGAAACCCTAAACGCTACACCTTACAACCTTGTTAACCTTAAACCCCGAAACCCTAAACCTTAAACCCTCTACAGTTAAATCCTAAGCCCCGATTTCCGAAACAACCTTACCCCAAACCCTAAACCCTAAACCCTAAACCCTAAACCCCCTAAGCCCTAAACCCTAAACCGTATGCCGAGGATAAAAGGCCTCTGGGCCCGGTCTAGTCTTCACTAAAGCCTCATGGGGCTCCGCATGGTTTGGGGTTTAGGCTTTGGGTTTTAGGGTGTTTAGGGTTTAGGTTTTGAGTCTTTGGGGTTTCAGGGTGTTGAGGGTTTAGGTTTTGAGTGTTTGGGGTTCAGGGTGTTTAGGGTTTAAGTTTTAGGGTGTGTGGGGTTTAGGTTTTCGGGGTTCAAAGTTACGGGGTTCGGGGTTCAGGGTTTAGGGTTTAGGAGTTCAGAGTTTGGGGTTCAACTCCTGATGAGCAGGGCCTTTCGATTGGCCACGGATTGGTCCGTCAGAAACCGATGGGGCGCATTTCAAGCCAACGTGTTTCAGCAGCTCCTGCACCGCTTTAAGGAGAGCCTTGCTGGTGGGAATAGAGCCCTTCTAGCACCCCAGAAAACCGGTTTAGGATTTAGAGCATCCGGGGTATAGGGGGTTTAGGGTTTAGGGGTTTATTAGGGTTTAGGGTTTAGGGTTTAGGGTTTAGGGGGTTTAGGGGTTTAGCGTTTAGGGTTTCAGGGTCCCATAAAACCTTGATAGATGAAGCCTGGCGTCCAAGCTAGCTTGGTTTCAACGATTTCTCGGGCTCCATACGGCTACGGTGTAATTGATACAGGCTCAGGACAATTAGATTCGGGAGCCCAAACCCAAAACTCTAAGCCCTAACCCCTAAAACCCTAAACCCTAAACAGTAAACCCTAAACTCGAAACCCAAAGCCCTAACCCCTAAACCCCTAAACCCCTATACCCGAAGCCCTGAAACCCTAGGCCCGCCCCAAACCCTGCGAGGAGGATTATCGTCCCGGTGGCTTCCAGCTGACCGACTTCCAAAGAGGGGTCACTTGGCAGTAGAAAGAAGAACACGGTTCAGGGTTTAGGATTTAGGGTTTAGGGTTTAGGGGTTTAGGGTTTAGGGTTTGGGTTAAGGGGTTTAGGGAGGAATATGGATTCCACTATGAGGTGTTTACTTTAGGGCTTGAGGGCTGAGGGGTTGAGGGGTTTAGAGGTTTAGGGCTGTTTCTTGGTTGGTCAGATCAGGGTGTCAGGTGGTACAACCAGGATGGACTTCAATAGTGGAGCTTTAGGCAAAGTTCGGCTGTATGGGGGGGGCAGTGGGGTGCCCAGGTTGGGTTCGACGGCGTCGCACTTGCCCCAAACTCTAAACCCTAACCCCCCTCGGGTTTAGGGTTTACCCATAGATAGTAGTTCCTTTTTGGGATTACCCTATAGGATTCTAAATATGAACCCCAAAAAGGAACTACTATGAAGCCTATGATATGGGTAGGGTCATCAGGCTGGTGGGGGTTGATTTCCATTGCGCGGGTGTCGTTGCGAAGGTGCTCGTCAGTCTCCCATAAACATATGTGGGGGGTTGTGGAGCCTGGGCCGTTGAGGGCTCGGAGTGCTTCGGTTTTTCAGAAGAATCATGTGGAAGGGAAACACGTGAAAGGGAAACACGTTTTGCGGTTGGAATCTTCTTCCGAGATTAGGATAAGTAGGATTGAGGGTAGCTTGTTTGTTTGCCTTCTGTGGATAATCCAACGAACTAGCTCAGCACTTGCATTCTTTGCTCAGTTGCTTCAATCACCCGTGGCCCTAGGGCCTATATACGCATATCATTAACCTCATTAACCTTTACTCGTATAGCTCATCAGCCTTGCACCGTAAGCCATACACAACACGTCGAAGAAGGGGGTACTTTATATAGGGGCCTTAGTGATGAGAATTGGAGTTGTGCGGTGTATCATGACAGAAGTTGAAAAGCCTATGAGGGAATATTCGGACTGATTATTCAGACCCCTATATCCCCATGCAAGTGCTAATGATCAGCCAGAAAAACCCACGCCCCAAAACGCCGAAGCCGGAAAGCGAGAGCTCAGACACCCCCTGAGAGCTACTGCCGTAAACCCCAAGCACCGGAGATTGTGGGCAGTCAGGAGAGGGTGGAAGCGTGGGAGCTTTCTGCCACCACCAAATCCGAATTTCTACGCTTCTTGCGAGATGGGGGCGGGCGTGGTTCTGCTGCAGCCTCGGCAGCAGAGGCTTTGAAGATGGATATCTTAGGATTTTTGGTTTGGGGGTTCAGGTGGTGTTAGGGTTTAGGGTTTTGGGCTTTGGGTCTTAGGGTTTAGGGTTTTGGGCTTTGGGTTTCAGGGTTTAGGGTTTGGGGTTTTGGCTTTTAGGACTTTTGGTTTGGGGGTTCAGGTCGTGTTTAGAGGTTCTGGGATTGCGAGGTCCTCGTAGCTGGACTACAATCGAGGGTCCCCATAAATCCGCATTACAAGCCCTTTTTGACACCCATGACGAAGAACCGAACACCTTGAATACTGACCTTCAAAGCAGAAGTACACGACGAAGCCCTACACTCTGTGAGGCCTCCATCGCAAGATCCAGACCCAAGACTCGCCAACTCCTACGGCCCTGCAACCCCCCCGAAATCGAAGAACGCCGAAGACCTACCTATAGTCTCCATTGTAGTTCCTTTTTTTTGGCTTACCCATGTCTATAATTAGGACCCCATAAGGTAACCCCTAAACCCTAAACCCTAAACCCTAAACCCTAAACCCTAAACCCTAAACCCTAAACCCTAAACCCTAAACCCTAAACCTAAAGGTACAGCCCCTCAGCCCCAGGCCGAAAACGCACAGCCATGGCAAGGGGCGCGGCGCGAGGAGTCCTCCCGGGTTTAGGGTTTAGGGTTTAGGGTTTAGGGTTTAGGGTTTAGGGTTTAGGGTTTAGGGTTTAGGGTTTAGGGTTTAGGGTTTAGGGTTCAGGCAGATACTTCCGGGCAAAGGCAAGAGAAGCAGCACGATTCCTGGAACAGTTCATGGTGGAAGCCCTCGTAACTTGACATGAAGTAATGCTTTTGGTTTTAGCCCCTAAACCCTAAACCCTAAACCCAGGCTTGCTCGCACAGAAAAGGCCACTACACTTAAAAAAACCCTAAACCCTAAACCCTAAACCCGAGCTCATTGGTATTGATTGTATCCGGACACCCTGGAGCGCTTTGAGAGGGTGAGGTCTCACACTTCCTGAATGCTACAGGACTTTCGGAGCCTGAATCGTTTCCAATATACGGTTTAGGGTTTAGGGTTTAGGGTGTAGGGTTCCTGAAATCCAGGGGCACTTTGACTTTGAGGCACAGGCAACGCCAAAAAAAACCTAATCCACAACCGCCCCCCTAAACCCTAAACCCTAAACCCTAAACCCTAAACCCTAAACCCTAAACCCTAAACCCTAAACCCCTAAACCCCCAGAGCCTCAGAATCAAGAAAGGTGGGAAGAAGGATGGCAGGAGATCTTGGGACGGCTGGTCGGGTTCCACATGGCATGGCACCGACGCTTAAGTTCTCCAATTCTCACAACCTCTGAACTGCTTGGGTTCTTATGCTTTCTTCGGATGCTGGAGTAGCAGGGAACGAAGAGAACACACCCTAAACCCTGCCACCCTCAATCCACCGAGAAGCCTGCAAGTTCCAACACCTCTTAACTACCTCAATCTTTAGGGTTTAGGGTTTAGGGTTTAGGGTTTAGGGTTCAGTCGGATCCGGTCTGTGATTTATTGTCTTTTCCCGGTTAAAGGGTTTGGAGCTTCCGGAGTAAGGATACATGGCAAGAGCGGAGCTCAAGGTCATCCCAGGAGTCGTGGGCCTCGCAAGAGCCAGTGCCACGGTCAAAGATTTGAATGACCGTTTATGGGTTTGGGCTTTTGGGTGTTCGGGTAGACTTTAATGAATTAGGGTTTAGATGTTTGGGATGTAGGGGTTTAACCCTAAACCCTAAACCCATGCTATGAGGCTCAAGCTAGGGTTTGGGGCCTAGGGAATTGAGGTGCTGAGCGGTTATACCAGGCAGGCGCTGGATGGCCTGGGCTGCCATGAAGGACTTCTGCCGCCATGAGAAGAAATGTCAGGTTTTGTGGTAATGTCTGTATGTATGTATGTATGTATGTATGTATGTATGTATGTATGTATGCACTGTATGTATGTATGTATGTACGTACGTACGTACGTATGTATGTATGTATGTACGTACGTACGTATGTATGTATGTATGTATGTATGTACGTATGTATGTACGGTATGTATGTATGTATGTATGTATGTATGTATGTATGTATGTATGTATGCACTGTATGTATGTATGCATGCATGCATGCATGCATGCATGCATGCATGCATGCATGCATGTATGTATGTATGTATGTATGCACTGTATGCATGTATGTATGTATGTATGTATGTATGTATGTATGTACGTACG
>CAJNDV010018469.1:1922-29000 GCA_905221635.1 Symbiodinium sp. CCMP2456 | reverse complement strand
TGCCTAAACACAACACCTGGGTGCTACAAACAGTGGCTGCGCGGATTCTGGAGGGGGGGGTAGCATATATATATATATATACATATGTGCTTGTGAGTATCTAAGTATGTCAGTTTAAATGTGGATGCATGCTCTCTACATGCAGTTGAGGTTACAGTCTGTGTACCTTGCGTTTGGCACTGCTTTGCATTTGACTTGCATAGGTCTGCATGGCCGTGTCTTTGCATCTACACGCGCGTTTGCCCATTGCTATCCTTAGTAATTATTGAGGGCGGGAGGTCTCTTGTAAGCCCTTCAAACATGTACAATGTTACAAGGTCCTATTAAATCCCTAGAAAGGTGGCTTTCTTTAAAAGGCCCGGCCTGTTTTTGAGCGGGCACACGGAGCTGTGCCGGAACCGACTAGAGAGGCGAGAGCTCCGTTCAGGCACTGTGAACCGAACTTTTTCAAAAAAGTCGCTGCAGTTCCACACGCGGGGTTTCAGCTCCTGGAGTGGAGGTTTAGGCTTTAGCATGGAGGGCTTAAGGGAAATGGTGTGGGGTGCAGTTTGGAGCATGTACTTTATGCTTCTGTTCAGCTTGAAGCGCGCGCGGCTTCGACACTGAAGGTTTATAGGGTCCAGAGGTTTCGGGTCTTGGGGATGAACTTTTAGACGACGGGCAGTCGGTTTAGGGTGTTCGAGTGTTACTCAAGAACGAATAGGGTCAGACCGTAGTCCTATAGAAACAGGATAAGACCCTACTGGTAATAAATGTAGGTGCCTCAATAAGTAGAACAATTAGGGTTTTAGTGGGGTATCTCGGATTATGATGATATGGGACGGAAAGGGAAGAAGAATGTTACTAACTATCTAGACTTCTATATAGCCCGAGAGCCTGAAATCACGACTGAGGCGGCTTCGGTCGACTACCAGATTGCTTGCAAGCTGGAGAACCAGCCTAGTGTGGTTCTCAGCTGGTGGGCTTGGAAGCCCTTCAAACCCCAACACCTAAACCCTAAACCCTAATCCCTAAACCCTGAACCCTAAACCCTAATCCCTAAACCCTAATCCCTAAACCCTAAACCCTACACAACCACTGCTGCAGGGTTTGCGGGCCAAGGCGCTTGGCGCCGACCCTCTGACTGCTCTGTACTTACCCAAGGGCTCCTATGCGGTTCTTTTTTTGAAGGTTTAGGGTTTAGGGTTTAGGGTTTAGGGTTCAGGGATTAGGGATTAGGGTTTAGGGTTTAGGTGTTGGGGTTTGAAGGGCTTCCAAGCCCACCAGCTGACTTTCCTTACCAAAAAACCATAACAGACCCAAAAAGGAACTATATGCATTGGAGCCCCTGGCGAATCCCTCCAGAGTCCCGCTGTTTAGCGCTGAGTTCCCTCGGGAAACTGAGCAAGTAACAGAAGGGCCTTAAGAATTGGATTCTGGGTTTTGGGGGTTCCTTGTTTCTGTAATTGTAGTATAATGGACCACAAAAATTCCTATTCTAGTTATCAAGGCCCCGACCGTAGAGTAAACAGACCAATGTGGAGGGCTGTTGGACCGCAGAACTTGAGGGACCTCGGGGTACAAGGCTCTAAGTTCAGTTGACTATAGGTTTAGGGTTTAGGGTGTAGGGTTTAGGGTTCAGGGGTTTGGGGTTTTAGGGGTTTAGTGGTTTAGGGTTTACGGTTATACCCCGCCGGAGTAGTTGTGTTTTGTTCTTTAAACTGGCTTCTCTCTTATAGGTAAATGGCTTCTCTCTTACAGGTCCCGAACCACAAACTCAGTGGCAGGACGTCGGATCTCGGGGTTGGCTTTAATATACGCAGAGGTCGGAATAAGTAGATGATCCCTGATGCTCCTTGTTGTACCCGACCTGCAATGGACCCCAAAGTGCTGGATCCTGGCGAATCGCATGCTGAGAGCACCCTTTGACATACCCACATGCTGAACTCAGGCGCGTGTAAGCATGGCGACCCTATGAAAGCCTTAGCAAATTCCGAGAAACTCCTTTAGCCAAAACATGCAGAGATACTGAACCCCCAGATATGTCCTAAGGCCTTACCAACCAAACAAACCCTGTACAACCCTCTTAGAACAGAAACTAGAACAGTCAGGCTTCGTCGACTATACGGAGTGCGAGTACGATTTCTGCCTCTTCAACGTCACAGCGGACCCCTGCACCTTGCCTAACTTGGTTCAGAGTTTCAGTGTGGAGGGATTTAATTGTTTGCAAATGGTCCTGTTTTTGGTACTGGTATCTCCATCTTTACCCTGCGAGTCCCTTGACCCTTCAAGCAGATCGGTGCTTTTTCCTATTTCAAGATATGGGTCCCACTTACCGACATAATGCAATTTAGGCTTGCGGTTTTGGGGTTTAGGGTTTAGGGAGTTACTAAGTAGTTGGACTTTGGTAGAGTAAGAAGCTGTCATTATGCTTTCTTTCTGCAAGTATGCCTCAATTCCAGGACATGTTCAATCCCAAGCCCTAGCCCCGAAAGCCGAATTCTCCAAACACGTCCTGCGCCTCGAAAAATGCAGATTTCCCTTTGTTGGGAATCACATTCCCCTTACCTTAAGAACCCAAAACCTACTTTTTTGTAGGGTCCCTATAAGTCCCATATTAAGGTTTATAATAAGAACCTACAAAAAAAGTGGGTTTGGGGTTCTTAAGGTACAGTCTGTATATAATCTCGTGCAGCGTGTGCAATGGCCCCTATATTACTTTGACTTGGGAAGGTGAATACCACAACCTTGCCAAGCAGCATCCGGACATTGTGCAGAGGCGTCACTGTTTCACAACCCCTAAACCCTAAACCCTAAACCCTAAACCCTAAACCTGTGCTTTCGGCTCTTGGGTTGTAGGTTTTTGGCGGATTGGGATATAGGTGTGGGGTTATATAAATCGAGACGAGGGCTTTAGGGGTCCGGGGTTTTGAGGACATGGCGGTGTGGTGGGTTTCGCGCTTTAGGATGCATTATTACAGAGGTGCTGCATATGGTCCTCAGCAGCTGTGGGAACCTAGTTGTCTAGTCTCTTAGTCCTAGACCCCAAGCACCGAGCCAAACCAACCCTGAGATCTAAATGCAGGACCTCAAAGTCCTACACTATCCTAAACCCCATGTGCTCAATCTAAACCTCTATGACTCTATGTCCTAAGTTCAAGTTCCTAACCTGCTCCACTACACCCTCAGCCGCAGAGCCTTGTTTCGGGCGACCGCCCGAACCCCTAAACCCTCAAGACGAAATTAACTACAGGGTTTAGGGTTTAGGGTTTCTTATCACGACCAGCTCTTGTAACCTAGTCACATAGCCCTGTGCCTAACACCCGGGAGCCCCGAGCCAGGCCCCCAAACCCCATCCCAGTTTTGTCGATTGGGTTGAAAGACAAACTGGGGTACCGAAACCGTCTACATTTGCTACAAACCCTATAAGCCCGAAGCCTTAAACCCTTCCCAAGCCCCAAAAAAACTCCAGCCGAAACCTGTGTTTCCGGAATGTCTTTCCGATATCGCCTTTCCTGCTACGGATTGCGTTTGCGGGTAGTGCTTGTGATTCCGGGATTAGTACTGCTGGCGTTTCCTACAAGCAGGGCAGGGGAGCTGAGACTCGGCTGCCCTGCCCTGCCCTCTTACATCACCAATTTCAACGAGGTGTGTCCATTCTGGCTTTGGCTCCTTTTAGCCCTAAACTTTTTTAGACCTAAACCCTAAACCCTAAACCCTAAACCCTAAACCCTAAACCCTAAACCCCCCCCAAAGCTCCCGACCTGAACCGGAGAATTTCTACCCAGCTCAGCCTGAAAACACCCGCAGCACCAACCTTTCGCCTAAGCCTAGACCTGAATCCCTAAACCCTTAAAACCCTCTCGACCCTAATCCCTAAACCCTTAAACCCCTAAACCCGATAAGCCCTAAACCCTCAACCCAATCCCTACTCCCTAAACCCCAAACCCTTAAACCCGATACAACCTAAACCCTCAAGCCATAACAGCGGAGGCTCACCAGTCGCCTTGCAGAGTACCAGCGCACTGCGGTGCCTCAACTGTCTGAGCAGCGGCCTCGGCGGTGTATACTGCGCGTTTGGGCCGTGGTGTAGGCTGTAAGGGTCTGGGGTTTAGGATTTAGGGTTTAGGGTTTAGGGTTTTGGCAGTAAGGCTCTAGGGTTTAGGAGTTTGGGGGGGTAAGGGGGTTTAGGCTTTAGCATAGTATAGGGTTTATAACGTTGGCGGCTTCAGGGTTTAGGGTTTATATAGGCTTTTGGGCTTAATTCAATGAGAACAGGTATTTTTTATGAGGCTGTATAGGGTACTTGTGGCTGTATAGTGTCCTAGGCTACTCATGCTATACATCACACATCCAAAGCAGCCTGAAGCTTCAGAAAGCCTCTTGATCTCTATAACACCCAAGACCCTAAGCTCCAAACCCACAAAGTCTTAACTTAAAGCCCTACACCTTTCAGCATCCACCAGCAAAGTCCCTAACCCTAAACTCTGAACCCGGACTCTACAGAAAAAGCTCCCACACTCTGTCGGATGCTGCCAGCCAAATCACAGGAAAGACTGTGGCTGCGAGCCGGTCATCGTCCAGGGTGCCTGGCGCCCGACGCAGGGCGGCAGTCAGGGGCACTCTTTCCCTAAGGCTCCATGTACCCATATAGCATATACTTAGGCCTTAAAGTACCTATATAGAGTCTTAATATAGAGACCCCTTTAAGGCCTAAGTATCTACTATAAGGGTACATGGAGCCTTTGGGTTTGTCATTACAGTCAGACGTGGGGGTAAGGGTTGAGGAATGTGGATTCGGGATATTCTGGGTACGAGGGTTTAGCGGGGTTTGACTGGTTCCGGGTTCAGGACTTTATTCTGGGCATTGGGGTTAGGAAAGTCATGTTGGGTTGAGTGATGGAGATGTGGGTCTTGGTGTAGGTTAGTCCAGCTTATCCCGGAGCGCATGTCACTTCCGAAGTAAGGAATGCATGACAGTGCTTACTTAAGGGTAATTGAGCTCTCTTGTGCCTTCTACAGATAGTGTCGGTGCCTAACTAGCGGGAACCTCAACTTCTGGTGCTATGGTCTTCTCCTCAAAACCATAGATGCACTCAGTAGCACTCCTTTATAATGTTAGCAATCGAGTTAGAAGGCTGTGCCAGGTACCAGGTTTTCTGTGCCGCACGTCTACGACGCTTAGTCTTTTTTAAACCCTAAAACCCTAAATCCTAAAACCCTAATCCCTAAACCCTAAACCGGTTCAGGTTTCGCCGTTTGTTGGCTTTTGTGAGGAATCCTGTGGTCTTGCTTGCTCTTTGCTTCGAGATCGCCATGAACCTTTTAGGAAGGGTTTAGGTTTTTTTAGGGTTTTTAGGGTTTTGAGGGTTTTAGGGTTTTTAGTTTTTTGGGTTCTTTAGTTTTTAGATTTAGGGCTTTTAGGGTTTAGGGTTTTTAGTTTTTAGGGTTTTTAGGGATTTTAGGGTTTAGGGTTTAGGGTTTTTAAAGTTGTTCAACTGTTCTGAATTATTTTGCGCTGCCTTTCCTGCTAGCAGGCTTGGCGGCGTTCCATGTGAACTGTACGGGATGTTACCAAGTCGCAGAGTTATATGGGTAGTTGTCAAAATTATGGTCCCTTTTGGGGTACCCTAAATAATAGGTGCCGTATTATAATAAGGACCCAAAAAGGGACCATAATTTTGACAGCCACCCATATAGGGATGTAACGGGATATCATTACACTGGGCTTGCGACCCAAGGGGTTGCGAGCCCCCAACTTCGCGGTTGTCGGCGGATCGCTGCTCACGGCCGGGTTCCCTCTAGTCACACACTTTTTGCTTCCTAGATTTAGTGCGACCAGGGGGTTGCGCCTAGATATTCCGAGATCAGCCAGAAGTCTCGGGGTAAATCATGGAGAGAAGATGTTTTGAACAACTCTGGCGCGTTAAGCACGAAGAGGGATCGCAAGCAGCCTGGCTCGGATGAGCATCGTTCAGGGTTCTAGAGTTCAGGATATGCTAGCGTTCGGGCTCAGAGTTCATAGAGTGTTGTGAATCTGCAGGTTTCAGTGAGTTTAGGGCTGAGTGCAATCCTTCTGACCCTAAACCCTAAACCCTAAACCCTAAGCCCTAAACCCTTAAAGCATCTGAGCGAGTGCTGCTTGCTCTGCATTGACCTCTTCGACAGCCGGAGCTTCGAATGCGGGAACGTCTCAAAACAAGAGGGCCTTCACATGTGAGAGTCCACGGCTTATAGGCCCCAAGTACGAGTTTTGAACACTAGGCAGAAGGTAAGAATAGTAGGAAGAAGGATTCTTATGGTAATTAATATTTTGCCCTAAACCCTAAACCCTAAGGAAAAAGCTCGCACGAAGTGCTCCTTGTTCTCAGAACTTCCCATCTCTCCTTATTCTGGACCGAGAAGGATTCTTGACGATCCCTGTCTCCGCCTGCTGGAAAACGGCTTTCGGCAACAATGTGGAGTATTTCTTGGTCTCGGAGTCTACCCATAGGCCCCATAGTAGTTCCTTTTTGGGATATAGGATTCTATATATGAGCCCCAAAAAGGAACTACTTTAGGGCCTATGGGTACTGTAGGATTTGCAGTTAACAGTTTAGGGTGTCAGGTGATGGTTTGGAGTCTCGACTCGGGCACTTTGTACTGATTTCGTGTGTTCGTGTAATGCTGCTGCAGAACTGCTTTGTATTTTCGTGCATTGCTTCACCGCAGTTGCACCCAGCATCACTGCATGCAGGCGATGCATTGATGGCTGGCTAGCCCATCACGTGCAAAACCCTAAACCCTAAACCCTAAACCCTAAACCCTAAACCCTACCGAGAACCCCCAAACCTTCCTCACGAGCTCGAAGATTTCAGGGCCTAGCCTGGCGTGGAAGTTAGTGGCTTCGTTTCGGGCATCTGGCAGCCGAACCCTAAACCCTAAACCCTAAACCCTAAACGCCGAACTCTGATTCAGCAGGAGCCCGGAGCAGCGGTTCCTTGGTCCTTCTCTACTAGTTGTTTAGAGTGATCTTTGCCCACGCTGTGCCTAGCACAAGGCCTGCAAAAGGCTCCCGGTTCAAACTCCAGTGGTCCCGATTTCATATTCAAGATCGTCTATGTCTATATATATATATATATATGTATATATATATATGTATATGTATATCTATATATATAATGTGTCTATATATCATAGTATGCAGTATGAAGATAGTAGAATACAACATAGCACCACACAACACACCATATTACAATTCAGTATTGTACAATGTAGTATAATAGAGTCTAGTAGAATATGTTGTAATGTAGTGGAACATCATGTAATGTAACAGAGTATACTATAGTAAAATTTGGCATACTATACTAGAATGTAATATGCGATAACGCAACATTCTATTGTATGATATTGCATGTCAAGATGGAAAAAACAATAAGCAAGTATCATTAATATGACATAGCGCAATATGACATAACATGATACATAACAGCTAATAGGAAATCTTTATAACTATAGTGTTATATATATATATACATACATATACACGTACAAACAGTATCTACAATAATATATAGTGCACAGTGTACGTGTGTGTTTTGCAATCGTTCACATAAAGTATATAGCAGATCACACACACACATATATATATATATATATGTATGTGTGTGTGTGTGTGTCTGCGTTAGTATATAACCGTTAACTTACAATACATAGGTCAGATAGGTATTATGCAATATAGAACATGAGTACATACAACCATACATACGCTGCATCCAGTCATACATACACATATACATGTGTATGTTATAATATATATATATATATATCTTTATACATATATATATATATATGTGTGTGTACAGGTTTTGGGGGCTTAGTGTAGGGTTTCGAGTTTAGGTGGTTTAGGTCTTATGCAGTCTATGTACTGATGCTTGTGTTGCTAAACAGGGTCAGCGTGTGTTGGCCTAGGAGGCCTGTGTCGGTATGTAAGTTTCTTGACATCAAGGGATGATTTCAGAGGTAACAGAGCTGAAGCAGGCGCGCTTGCATGCGTGGGGCAGGCACGAGAGCACAAGCCCAGCGTTTGCCAGTTTGCCACATGTCTCGCTGTCAGTTTACAACCTGTGCACGGGTGCAACACTGCCCTGTCGATGCCTTAAGTTGCTTTACCTCAAGAAGCCTAATGTAGAGGCCTAAATAATTACCTATACTATTTTGGGGGTTCCTTATTATAATTATAGTACACTATATACCCCAAACCCTATTAATATTATTAAGGCCCCTACATTAGTCCTAAGGAACTTTAGAGGTGTGGTGCTGAGAAGTTGGACTCCAAGTTCTCAGCCCCAATTCGTCCCCACACCTGGACTTGCTCCTAGCAACTAACCCTCTGCCGTTCCGACTCGTAGCTTCAGGATTGAATAGGGGCCCCCCATTTCGTTCTCTTGACCTGCGACTGTGGGGTTGTAGGTTTAGAGTTTGGTTTCTACACAGAGCCTCAAACCGAAACTCCAACACGCAAGCCCCAATCGCTGAAACATAAACCACTAGCACGCAGTACACCCCTTAACCTAAGCACGCCCTACGTACACGTGCCCCGGGTGTCGTCCCGACAGCAGATTTTGACTGAGCGCTGGCTCAGTAAACCGAAATTTGCGGTTTTGGCAAGGCTTCTTGGCGTGCAGCTGGAGAACTTTGAGTTTGGCCTAGCGTTGAGGGCTTCTGATGTTTGAAGAACGGGCTTATAGGGTTTTTTAGTCTGGGGATGTCCGACAATTCATGTCTCGCGGTGCCAAGCATCTAGGTTTCAGGATATCTGATATCTTGCTTAAAGCTTTAGCAGTGTATGCACCTACTGGGCTTTGGGGTCCTGTCGCTTGCCGTTGTGATCACACAAGGGAGTTGGTTTTTTGGGAGAACTAGCCGATTGCAGCGAGACTGCTGCGCCTTTCACGGAGAAGCATTCAGTGCCACCGTTTCCGTTCCTATTCCCAGATCTTTGTACCTCTGTGTATACTTATGGCTAGGCAAATAAATGGCCGTTCGTCGATTGCTCCTGTTCAACATTTTGTCAAGTTGTTGTTTGCTTGCGTTGGTATGGCTGCTTCACTCCGCGCCCGCGCCAGAAGCCCAAGTGAAAGAGTCACTTCTCAGACAAGGGCTTACTGCTCGACTGCCTGCAGGTCCCACCTAGGATGCCTTCGATGGCGAAGAATGCGAAAAAGCAGCTGCAGTTGTAGGGGCTCAATGTGCAGAGGTTACGGTTTTCCAGGTTCGGTGGAAGCTCAGCATTTTCAATCCGAAAGCCTAAACCCTAAACTTTAGGGTATAGTGTTCATTATAGGCTCCTTCGGGGTCACGGTTTGTGGTAGGGATCTGGGATTCGGCAGGTGGTTTCCTCTTCGAGAGGTCGGAATGATTGGTACGCCCTCACAGTCCCCAAGGTACTATGGCAATATAGGAGCCTAAGGAATTACCAATACTATTTTGGGGGTCCTCATTATAAGTATAGTATAATATACCCCAAACCCCCCCCCCCCACATTACTTCAATCTACGCCCAAACCCTACTTGGAGGATCATGGGACTTAGTAAGTAAGGTTATAAGTCAGGGTTACCCTAATTATAACCCTGCTTACTAAGTCCCATGATCTTTGAAGTAGCCTATTTGTGGAGGCCCCTATATTCAGCAGTTGGGGTTCTCTGGGGAAGGCATGCAATGTAGGAGGGCGCGGTACTTATTCCGAGCCCTTCGCCCAAGCCCTAAACCCT
Source organism: Symbiodinium sp. CCMP2456 (assembly GCA_905221635.1). Taxonomy (NCBI): domain Eukaryota; class Dinophyceae; order Suessiales; family Symbiodiniaceae; genus Symbiodinium; species Symbiodinium sp. CCMP2456. Next base: position 19,269 of record CAJNDV010018469.1, on the reverse strand, counting down.
GAACCCGGGTTTAGGGGTTAGGGGTTAGGGGTTTAGGGTTTAGGGTTTAGGGTTTAGGGGTTAGGGGTTTAGGGTTTAGGGTTCAGGGTTTAGGGGTTTAGGGGTTTAGGGGTTTAGCGTATAAAAATGCTCCGAAGGGGTGAACATGTTGTGGAAACCCGAAAAGTCCTTACCCTAAGGCTCCATGTACTAGTCCATGTACCCATATAGTACATACTTAAGCCTTAAAGTACCCATATAGGGACCGCTTGAAGGCCTAAGTATCTACTATATGGCCCTAAACCCTAAACCCTAAACCCACATGGAGCCCTTGGGTTATAGTCCCTAAACTCCAAGCCCCCAAGCCTAAGCTAGCCAGGGCGGTCGACGAAAGGAGGAGGCCTTGGAGAGGAATATTACCAGGCTCGGTTTAGGGTTTAGGGTTTTGGGTTTAGGGTTTAGGGACTAGGGTTTAGGGATTAGGGTTTAGGGATTAGGGTTTAGGGTTTAGGGTGTAGGGTTTAAGGCAGGCTCGAAGCGCAGGATTCTAGTTCAGAGGTCAGGGTAGAGCGTTTACAGGGTTTAGGCTTTGGAGTTTATAGCGTTTAGGGTTTATCGACATCAGGATACGGAGTTTACACACTATAGTTTGTATATAGACAACCCTAAACCCTACACGTTATAGTTTTTTTGCAGACTGTAGAGATAGAGCCTGAGCCGGGTTCTGTCAAGTGGATTTCGGCCGACACTGCAGCTTAATCAGATGCCTCTCTATGCAGGGCTTAGGGTTTAGGGGTTTAGGCTTTGGGGTTTAAGGGTTTAGGCTTTAGGGGTTTAGGCTTTACGGTTTGGGGTTTAGGGGTTTCGGATTAGGGTTTAGGCTGTGGGGTTTGGGGCTTAGGGTCCAAAAGCAATGGCTCCACCCAGCGAAATGACAGCCGTTTTCGAAACTCTACGATCTTAACCCGGAGCCCAGCCCTCACACCTCAAGCAAAATGCAGTTTAGTGCGAAGGGTTTAAGGTTTCGGGTTTACACAACCCACCACGCAGCTCAAGCCTAATGTCCTAAGCCCTAAACCCAACACGACGACAAGCTTCACAGCACAGCATGCTACGGCAAAGTGACCAATTTGGCAAGGTGTTGGGTTTTGGGTTTGAGGGTTCAGGTTTCTTGCGTTTTGGGGTTCAGAAATGCTCGGAACCAAGGGAGTCGGACGAACATGGCCAGGAAGTCCACTTATAGAGGCTTAAGTAAGTGGGGATACATATACCAATGCTGAGGTCAGTTGTAGTACAATCTACTTCCGAATTCTCGTTGTTACATTCACCTATTGTACTAGGGGCCCAGTTCTGGAAAGCTACGACTTAACGGCTTCGCGCTCGTTTTTGTGCTCGGCTTCGGACGGTGTCGTACAAATGTCCAAGTAAACACCAAGGACAATGTAGGTATCCAGTCTGGAACCAGGAATAGAATACTGCCTCACCCCCTCACCCAGATCTCAAACACTTGCGCAGCACCTTGAAGTCGCCATAGCCTTCCGAGCACCGCCAAGACGACCACAGCCATCCAGGGGCTAACCAGAAGTAAGAGACATGCCTCAAATGTTTCCCGCCACGCACTGGTGGGATTCGGAGGTCTCGAAGCCAAAACCGAGGCTGATGTGTTGGACTTTACGACGAAGTTGCCGCTTTCGGATGGATGTGCGCGGATCGTGTGCAAATACAGTAGCTCAATGGGTACTTAGAGGCACCTGGCCAGAGCGGTAGTTTCGGGAACTTCGCTGATCGTTCGAACCCCACAGCATGGCACACCCTGTTTGCGGAAAATCTCTGTTCTCAAACCCGAGCTGGCAGAAAAGGGCCCGCACAAGAACAGCAGCTAAACCCTAAACCCTAAAAACCCTAGGCACCAGAAGCCCCAGAATCTTGCAATCCTCGAGTGAAGCCGGACAGACAGCCTGAACCCTCAAGCTGAATTTGAAACATGCAGGGGAAGAAGTACATCCTCAGCGCGGGGCCCAGCCCTACAATGCGGTCTTCATGGACTTAGGGATCAGGCTTTATCAGGGTTTGAGAGTTCAGGGTTTAAGTTTTATGTAAGGTTTGGGCATTTTACCTTTGGGTTACAAGCTCGAACCCTCAGCCCCTATAAGCCCTAAAACGAAGGAAAAGCCTGAACACCACCGGTTCTAAGTAAAGCAATTTTTGGAAAGCCCTTACTTAAAGGATCAAGGGACTTAGTAAGTAAGGTTATAATTAGGGTAAGTATACTTATAACCCCACTTAGGGGACTTATAACCTTACTTACTAAGTATCATGATCCTCCAAGTATACATGATTCCAATGCAGCAGGTAAAAAAACAAACGGAAGCACGCAAGCAGGCACGCATCTAACAGCATAAGTGTTCATACATACACATACTTACGCGTGTGGATCCGTATCTTTGCTTAGCTATTGCGAGTTTCATGCGTGTGTATTTATATATATGTAGATATATACAGTTACAGGTGTGTGTGTGTATATATATATACACATATACAGCTATATATATATATATATGTATATACACACACATAGATTGTACATACATTACATCGGCCTCAGATCCAGGCTACTCCGTAAGGGACAAAACCCTAAACTCCTAAACCCCTAAACCCCTAGGCCCTAAACCCTAAACCCTAAAACCCCTAAACTCCTAGGCCCTAAACCCTAAACCCTAAACCCTAAACCCCTAAACCCCTAGGCCCTAAACCCTAAGCCGATCCAGGCTACTCCGAGTCCAAGAAGACCTTGGTGTCGGGAGTCATGGCCGGTTGGGCGTGTCCTCGCAAGGTGGCTTCGGTTTCGGATCTAGGGTTTAGGGTTCATGATATGGGAGTTTCCGAAAATAGCGGACCCTAGTAGTACCCTAAATAGTAGGACCCTTATTATCAGGACCCCCAAAATAAGGTACCCCTATTTTCGGAAACTCCCATATAGGGTGATTTTGGGGTATGGTGCAGATTTGGATCCCGACGAGCCACATCCGCAGCGCACTGCGAACACATACAGACACGAAGACCAATGAGTTCCCACTGAAAGAAGACCTGCGTCAAGGTGTCAAGTTCTGTCTAGAACAGTTGACAACATGTACTATCCATATTTGAGTGTTTAGGACCGGATCATGTACAGAACGATCTCTCCAGACACGAAGTGAAGACAAAAAGTGAAAGTCCGATACTGTTTTCAACACTTTTTCTAATGTACTACTTGATGTTTTGAAAGAGCCCAATCTTTATTCCAAATCACACTCGATGAAGAGGGATTACCGAAGGCATATACGTTTAGATGGGCGTGCCATGCGCTCAGTAAAAGAAAATTACTGTAGCAGTTTTAATTCTAGACGCCTTCTGGTGGTCAGAATGTAAATCACTGATGTCTAGGTCCTAGGTACTTAACAGCAATGGCACGACTGCACACTTACATGTATATCATGTAACCCCTTTCCTCTCAAGTGGTTTCAAGACACCAGCTGTCTTTGCGTAGCAGTAAAGCCAACTTGTTGTTGTTCGCCTGCAGGGGCAAGCGTTTAGATCCATCAGGGATATGTCATGCCATGTTGTGGTTTTCAGTTCATCTCAATGTGTCCCTGAAGATGTGGGGTTTGGGGTTTAGCAGGATTTACGGTCTGTATCGTTTAAGGCGTGGGGCCTGCTTTTAAGAGGGTTCAGATTTGTTAGGCGCGTTGTGGGGTTTTGGTGTTCTGGTGCTTTGTGGGGTTTACGGTTCGTAAGTTGGGTAGTTTGGGTTTCGCGTCGAAGGCTTGCATCTTGAATGGTCGCGCACGAAGCCATGTACTACGGCACGGTATGGTAAAGGCAAATATCACCATAAGCCTTGATTTCTGTCTCAGCAGCACACTGGCTGCAAACATTTCGTGCCTCAGACACGAAGGCTCTAAACCCTAAACCCTAAACCCTAAACCCCTAAACCCTAAACCCTAAACCCCTAAACCCTAAGCTTCTCTCGACGTGTGCAAGACGCGGCGAGAGATCAGGTGAAGCAGGTGAGCAGCTTGCGGCGCTTGTCAATTGCCGGTTACGAGCTTCTCAAACTTGAAACATGGTTTTCTGATGGCTATAACATTCAGGCTGTTAAAATCGCAACATGATGGCAGGAGATATGCTGGCAGTATCCATGCAGACAGAAAAGGAGGTCAACTGTGCAACTCTGACTTCGTAGACCTGTCTGACACTTCCGACCCCCCAAACCCTAAGGCGCTTGCGCTAAGCCCTGCAAGCCCTAGCCTAAACCCGAAGTACAGCTCACGCGATCGTGTTACTTAGCAAGTAGTAAACAGGGTAGTCAGTAAGGCTGACAGTTGTATCTACTTCGAACTCCAGTTTTGGTACTTACAACCAAGCCCCTATATACCTTAATCCACCTTACCACGATCCAGAAGTAGATCCGCATCGAAGGCGAACAGCCCCACCCCCCAAACCTGCAAACCCTAAGCTCCTAAACCTGAAAGTCCCAAAACTCTGACCCTTAAACCCGAAGTGGAGGTCGTCACCTGGCTATTGGAGAACCGGAGCCTATCGGATCTCATCCCGGGCCGGCGGAAGGGTCGCAAGGGGGCCGCTTGGGCTGCAGGTGGCGGTATTGTGGCTTTAGGGCTTACTTGGAGGATCATGGGACTTGGCAAGTAAGGTTATAAGTCCCTTAATTGGGGCTTTAAGTATAGTTACCCTAATTATAACCCTACTTACTAAGTCCCATGATCCTTTAAGTAGGGTATCGGGTAGAGACGGGTATAGGCTTTAGGGTTACAGGGTCTGGGGTTTCGGTGGATGGTGAGGGGGGAGGATTAGGGTCATGGGGAGCTTTGAGGGATTTCTTTAGGCTTTGGCTGAAACATGTGGGCCCCTCAACCTCAAAGCCTTAACTCTCGACATCACACTGGGCTGAAACATGGGATTTTGGGTTTTGGGTTCGGGGCAAGTCAGCGGACGTTTGTCTAACGAAACATACGAAGCACTTTTCCTTCAAAGCCCTATAAACCTTACACAAATTCAACCCTAAACTTTAAACCCTGAAAGTCCTAAACCCTACCAACCCGGGAGCGGCAACTGCATCGCATCAGCCCTCTGGAGGGATGGTAAACTGTACTATACCGGCGCTAACCAGTTAGCCGTGGGTTTCGGGGGATGTAACTACTATACTCTAGGGGGGCTAACCAGTCTGAGCAGGGGTTTGGGCGATCATCGGCCAAAACATATAGGGGCCATAAAGGTATATCACTGTTTTTGATTTCGGCGATGCACCGAATTGGGGCCCGCTTACATGCACTGTCTGTGTATGCAAGGGGGTGTAAGCAGGGCAAGACGAAAGACCCGAAGATTGTGGCATTTCAAACTTACGGACTGTCTGAGAAACTGCAGTGGATGTCGCGCGGGTTTGGCCGGGTCTATCGAGTAGAAGAACCCCGAAAGACAGCACACATGCACTCAGGGCACCGACTGGAACGAGTCTAAAGTCACCACGCTGGAGGACTGATATTTGCAAAGTGTGGGCTTGAACATTGGGTGACGCGGGGCTTTGTAAAGCATATCAGGCTGGATATGAGAGTCAAGAGAATCTGTATGCTTACTCCCTCTTGGTTGCTAGACTACTAGGTGGTTATTCCCAAAACACCTTACTGCTCTTAAAACCCCAAACCCTAAACCCGAAACCCTAAACCCTAAACCCAAACCCCCTGGAACTGAAACTGCGGGATGCAAGCGCCATGCGCCAAGTTTTCCGAAGGCAGCTCCCCAGCCCAGTTCGAGAATGCAAGTCAGGAAGCTACCAGTAGAAAGCCTAAAGCAATACTGTACTTTACTGTACTATACTATACTGTACTATACTATACGATACTATACTGTACTATACGATACTCGTACGATACTATACTGTACTATACCATACTATTCTATTCGGTATAATATTCTATACTATTCTATAATACTATTCTATACGATTCTATACTAGTCTATACTATACTATACCATGCCTTCACTGTTCTATCACATTGGCAAGACTTGAGTACTGAACCCGTCATTCCCAAGACCACCATAACAGCGGTAGCATGGGATACTATTCTCCAAACTCGAAGCAGAGAAGCCCAACCCCGAGGCCAGTCAGGAGACCTCATGTCCATAATATCTGTGCCTCCAATCCTTGTCTCCGTGGACTTCAGGTAGTTTGAGGTTTAGATATACGCCAACGCCCAACTTGAATGATACAAGCTTCATTGAATTACAAGGCAAATAAGTTCGGATGCTAATGATTTCGGAGTTCAGTTTGATTCTGCGCTTCTGGTTTGGGAGGTTCAGGTTCAGGGTACGGGTTAACACTTTCGGAGTTTCATGCTCACATGCTGAAATCGAGTTGTTGCTTGAGGCTCTTGGGGTCTTGAGGCCGCGGCCAGAGAGTGCAGAGATTTAAAACGCTCGGAATCCGAAACATTCAGTCTGGGAGCCCTAAACCCTAAACCCAAGTAGCCGAAGTTCTTGAGGTTCGGAGCTGGGCAGCCACTATGTCGCATCTATCCTGTTGGGTTCTATACTCAGGCTTAATCCCCCACCTCCAAAACTTAGCCGATAATCTCGGAGCCTTAATATTTATACCTAAAATATAGTTTGGTGGGGTTCCTTGTTAGAGTTACAGTATCAAGGACCCCAAAACCGTATTCTAATCCCCAAACCCTAAACCCTAAACCCTAAACCCTATTCTAATCATTATGAAGGCCCCTAGATTAGGAGGCTGCACGCCTGGCCGGAGGATGGCGCAGCAGAGTTCTACCAAAAGGGTGAGACGATCACCGTGAAGGCCGCGGCCCCCGAGGATTTCTTCTTTGCTCAGAGACCCAGCTCGCCGCGCATGTACCCCGAAACCTTTTTGGGTTTATGGGTCTAGGGATTTAGGGTTTAGGGTCATGGGCTTAGGGCTTTGGGGGTTTAGGGTCTGGGGGTTTTAATTATTCAAGTCCCTATGTTAGGGGTGTTCGAGCACCCAGAGTTTGAGGGTTGGGGCTTTCAACGCTAGCGGTCGCAAGCATGGGCCCATATGATCATGCGGATGCACACATGTATTGTGACAAGTATACTGCGCCACGAGAACTGGGCAGGCGTTATGTGCATGTATAGAGACATACAAGACTGTCTGGTGCTTAGTAGGGAATGGGGGATGGGTTATAGGGACTACTATAAGGGACCTTAAGGGACTATCATAAGGATCTATTCCCTCATTCCCTAAATTACTAAGCACCAGACAGAAGAACATGCAGATGGTTCGCCTGGAAGTTTATAAGGCTTTAGAGCAGAGGCTTGAGATGGGTTGAGTTTGCGCACTGGCTCAGAAGACGTGAAGTTTCGAGTGCTAGAAGATACATCAAGCCACACTAACTCACCTCGCAGATAACATTCAGCAGCAACTTTTGCGGCAGGCAGACGCACTCAGAGTCAACGACTTCGGTTCGCAGCGGACGCCGAGGTCCGACGTAATGGGAGTGTCTCCCGGCGGACGCCGACGTAATGGGAGCGTCTCCCGGCAAATGCCGAGGGAGCGTCTCCCGGCAAATGCCGAGGGAGTGTCTTTTGGCGGACGCCGAGGGAGCGTCTCCCAGCAGAAGCCGAGGGAGCGTCTCCCGGCCGACGCCGAGGGAGCGTCTCCCGGCGGACGCCGAGATAATGGGAGCGTCTCCCGGCGGACGCCGATCGATAATGGGAGCGTCTCCTGGCCGACGCCGAGGCAATGGGAGCGTCTCCCGGCGGACGCCGATCGATAATGGGAGCGTCTCCCGGCGGATGCCGATCGATAATGGGAGCGTCTCCCGGCGGATGCCGAGGCAATGGGAGCGTCTCGCGGCGGAAGCCGAGGCAATGGGAGTGTCTCCCGGCGGACGCCGAAGTAATCGGGGGGTCTCCCTCTTTGTAAGGGCGGTACTTTTGCGGATTTAGGGTCTAAGGATGTCTAAGGTTTATAGGGTGTAGGCTTCTAGCCGCAAGACAGCAATCGTGCGCAATACTAGCCAGCGTCTGTCTCCCGACTTCTGGTTCCCCTCTTTGGACGTTCTGAAAATTGAGGGCCCTCTTACTCTCAGATAGGCCCTGATCAACAGTAGGACATTCCAAGAAACATTCACATCCCAGGCCCCAGATATGGATTCAATATTTTTCAACGCATATAGGTCTGCAACCGCCATCCGAATCTCCAATCTTAAATGCTTCAAAACCATGGCATCCAAATCTGCTCGAAGCCCAGCAGACTTTGCAGCCGAACACCGGGATCAAGAGTCAGAGCCCTGGCGTTCTCAGTAAGATCTGTGCCAGGCCATGCCCATTAAGGCTCCAGGACTGCCTGCGGGGTTGTGGATCTTGGGTTCCTTGCAGCATGGGTTTGGAGATCCTTGGAGCTGTTTAGGGTTTATATAGGGTTTATACAGGGTTTATATAGGTTTATACAGGTTTATACAGGGTTTATATAGGTTTATATAGGTTTATTTAGGGTTTATATAGGTTTATACAGGGTTTATATAGGGGTGTAGGGTCTAGGGCTTCCCACAGCGCGACCCAACGCGGAAGGCTAAACTTAAGCTCCCAGCTCCAACGCCTCGGATTGAAGCTCTCAGAAAGGTTTAGGGTTTAGGGTTTAGGGTTTAGGGTTTAGGGTTGAGGCAAGCTCAAAAGCAGTTTTTACGAATGCATGGGCCCCGACAGAAGCCCAGAAAAAGGCTTCAGATCAAAACGCTAGACTTTCAACCCTTTAACCCGAATTCGGCCTTTTCGTTCAGGGTTTCTTCTACTTCAAGGCCATACACCACTGCATACATCCGATGGTTCTCCTTGAGCTGCGTGACAGAAACTCTCGCAGACAGTTCAAAGAACGATGTTTAGGATTTAGGGCGTACCCATAGGCCCTTTAAAGTAGTTCCTTCTTGGGGTTCCTATATAGAATCCTATAAGGTAACCTCAAAAAGGAACTACTATGGGGCCTATGGATAGGGCGGTTTATCCTCTGCGGGCTCGTCGCCCGTGAACCCCCCGGTTTAGCGCCTGCGCTCTGAGGCATAAAAGCCCTTTGCCTTGAGCAGCTTACCCGAAACGTAAAGGCGGAAATCCTAAAGTTTGATCTCTCTGCAACTGTAAGTAAACTGGCAAGACCTAAAGCTCTGAACTTCACACTCAAGCACATAAGCCCGAAGGCCATAACACATACGAGTTAAGGGTCAGGTAGAAGCAGTATCCCTGCGTAATCTTCATGTAAATGCCGTATTATCTACGGCGCCTCGTTGTGTGTGTGTGCGCACTGAGGTTTAAGGTGAGTGTTCTGGCGTTTGGGGACTTCCTTTTGATTCTTGACGGACCTGGATGTTGCGTACATGCTAAATGGACGTGTGAAAGCCAAACCATTATTGTGCCAAACATTGCTTAAAGGATCATGGGACTTAGTAAGTAGGGTTATAATTAAAGTAACTATACTTATAACCCCAATTAAGGGACTTATAACCTTACTTACTAAGTCCCATGATCCTCCAAGTGGTGGGTTCAGACATCCCGAGGAGCCTGTAGAGAGTGCAGTCTCCCTTCTATGCTCTCAACCGCTGACTCATCTTTCGTCCCAAAGCCTTCAGCAACCGAAGTGCAAAGACCCTAAACCTAACCTTAAACCCTAAACCCTAAACCCTAAACCCTAAACCCTAACCTTAAACCCTAAACCCTCAGCCCGAAGTTACCAAAAAAGCCCCAAGTCCCCGGTCTGCCAGCTCGGCAGGAGGGGGCTTCATCTACCAATACAGCACCGACGACGGCAGGACTTGGCAGGCTGTCGGGATCTAGGGTTTACGGTTTAGGGTTTAGGGGTTTAGGGGTTTAGGGTTTAGGGGTTTAGGGGTTTAGGGTTTAGGGTTTAGGGGGTACAGCCTAAGTCTCGAGGACTATGAGGGAGGGTGAAGGTTTTAGACTGCTTCTGGCGGCTTGGGGGTGGATTGCAGCTTAGCTTGCCGGTGCTGGCAGCGAAGCCAGAGTCATTGGCAAGTTCAAAAGAGCACAAGATTCTACATGCCATGATGGCGAGAAGTATAACCAACGCGAGTTGTGATCGCTTTCGCTAGTCACGGTCCGCATGGCGAATCAACACTGGCTAAGACAAGCTGTAGAACTCAAGCCTTCGCGAAAACACGCATGTGGGTAGGTCTCTAACCCATGCATATACCCCCTATTCCACCTAAACCCTAAACCCTAAACCCTAAACCCTAGACCCTAAACCCTATTCCAAAGCCTTTCTTCAGGCGCTCTCCTACGCGGAGGAGCGCAAGGAGTGGGTGCGGACCGCCTCGAGCAATCTGAAGCCCGGGGGCCCAAGGAGGGAAAGGGGCGCAAAAAATCAGTTACTTACCAGTCCTTTGGGTTTAGGGTTTAGGGTTTAGGGTTTCGGGTTTAGGGTTTAGGGTTTAGGGTTTAGGGTTTAGGGTTTAGGTGGGTTGCTGATAGAAGAACAAAGCACATCCTCAGATTCTTGAGGCCCCCTATATTAGCAGCACCCCTAGCCGCAGCTTGGTGTCTAGATAGTGCCTGCATAAGAAGTTCAAGTTGGCGTCTCAAATCAGGGATGTTTGGTGGTTGGAAGATCTGTCGGATTTGTGGCTTCTGGAGCTTGGTTTGTAGAATCTGGAGCTTGATTTGTAGAATTCTTTGAAATGTTACAGCAGGAAATCTACCAAAAGCAACGTCGTACCTTCTGCATGTGTTTCATGCTCTCTCTGATGTTGCAAATCAAGGTCGGCATGCAGCCGGAGCCCTGTTCAAAGCAATCCGATCTAGTTTTCTCACGGCTTGTCTTGTTTACGTTGCATGTTCGAAAAGCCACTGCCGCAGAGATCTCTTTCTAGTGCATCCCTCCACTTGAAGCTTGAACCTTGAGGTCTTGCTTAGGCCAAGGACCTCCCAAATAAGAAGGTACACCATATATGAACCTAGACTGCAACCTTTCTCAAGCTGAGGTCTGATGAAGATGGGATTCCCTGCGAGGCACCTTACCAAGGGTCGATCGCCTCAGCGCTACTTAAAGGATCATGGGACTTAGGAAGTAGGGTTATAATTAGGGTAGCTATACTTATGACCCCAATTAAGGGACTTATAACCTTACTTACTAAGTCCCATGATCCTCCAAGTAGCCAACCCCCTGGTTGCCTCAAGGTTGGACAATCCCCCCCACGCTTTTCGGAAACCGACTCTCGCTTACGTCAAGGGAAATCGTCTCAGGGATAGCCCCTCAGCGATAGTGGCTTAAGCAGAGCGCGCTTCCGCAGGTCAGCTATAGCATCGCAAAATGACGATATAAAGAGGTGAGACGGGGATGAAGGCGGCAGTGCCATCAGCCCTTCAATTCGGCGTGGCAAGCCGAAATACTGGGCTTTGAGTTTTGGCGGAGTGATTCGCTGACCAGCACGTCTTCGCATCGCTTGGTCCAAGCTGTCAATGTCGGGCACAGGCTCTCTGGCTTCACTGGGGTTTAGGTTTTTCGGGTTTTAGGATTTTGGTGCTTTGGCTTGAGGGTTGAGGGTACAGGCTCGGGTTCCGAAGCCACCAAGCCCCACATCGCGTGCTGGCGGCAAGCGTGGCCCCACGGTCTCTTGACATGCCCCCCCGTGCTGGCAGACAGTATTGAAGTAATTAGGGATGGTAATTATTGTCGGATCATAAGTCTTGGGTGAGTGCATCAGTGCATCAAGGACTTCCTAGCAACATTGGTGACGGTGTAGATGTGGCTGCCGCATATCAAGATGTGAAACTCTGGCATGTCGTTTACTCTCTGAGTTTCCTCTGAACCCTGGACCCTAAACTTCACTTGGAGGCGATCATGGCCATCACACCCTCTGAGGAGGCCAGTGCCGGCATGGCCCGGCACTCAAGATATTTGCCACGGTTTTCGCAGCTTCTGCGGTTAGGGTTTAGGGTTGAGGGTTCAGGGTCTGTGATGTAGAAGCTTTGGTGTAGGATTTCAGGGTTTCTTGTTTGGTGTTTGGGGCTAAGGCTGTAGTCGTTTTTGTTTGGGGTGGGCGGCCGCCGGCTTCAAGCCGCAATCTTGAATCCCAGGGCTTAGGCTTTGGGCGTCTTCAGCCCGACATTTACGACATGTTGCATATGACAGAGGCGAGCAGCCTCAAGACGCCAACCTCCGTGAAGCCAGACACTCAGTTAGTTCAGTGGTCGGTTGCCGTCAGGAATTCGGTTAAGAGTTTAGGATGCTTACGATTTTGGGGCTCTTAGGGTTTAGGGGCTCCTACCAGTTCGAAAGTTTGGGATTAGCGATTTGAGCTTGAGGGTTTAGGGCTTGGGTTTAAGATTGAGGGTTCCGTCTTTGGGGGTTAAGAATTGACGGTTATGTGGCTGGCTTAAGTGCAGGGGCGGGGGGCGCGGGGCTTAAGCGTAAGAGCGCGAGCATGACAAGGAGGAATTTACCGAAGCTTCAGGTCTGTGGCATGGTGTTAACCTGTAGTCTCCATTGTAGTTCCTTTTTGGGGCTACCTTATAAAATCCTCAACATATAAAATCCTCAATATATAATTGGTTAAACCAAAAAAAGGAACTACAATGGAGACTATAGGAAGGTTCAGGGTCCATGGCGTCATCGCTTGTCAAGCCCAAAGAAGAACGCTCCCTTCAACTATCAGGCTTCTGTTCCCGAGTGCTACCGGCACAGCTCTTGCACCTCGGCGGCGATTATCGTTTATGCAGGGCTGCATGATTTGCTTCGGCGCTAGGTATGACTAGTGTCCTTAGTCTTCCTCGCTAGCATCATCATGTTTATTGCTATTGCTATGGGCATGTCATGTCTAAGTCATCACTCTTATTGAGTTTTTGCCTGCTGTATTCGACGATGTAGGCACTGTTGCTACTGTTAAAGATGTCGACACCAGGTCAGGAGGCCACAAATGCACAAGTTAACAGCACGGTCAGTATCAGCGGCATCCTATTCCGAAATATTTCAGACACGGTTCACCTACTCTCTACGTCGAATGTCCCAATGACCCGTCAAGGATCGTAGGTAGAGTCCCGACACCCGTGAACATACGTATACAAGCGAGAAACCCTGAGCCTCCAGGCTACGGTATTCATACAACATATGGTCAGTATATACAGAATTACAACATATCATATGATCGTTCGCTCCTGTTTCGGGGGTAGGTGTCAGGGTTCATGCCGCCCCCAATGGCTGCCCGAGAGCCCAGATGAAATACTCTACTGCATTATATCATGTTAGATTGTGTTATGTTTTGTTGTGTTATGTTGTATTAGATGATATGGACTTATAGAGTATGGTATTATAGTATAGCATATTATGGTGCACAATGGTATGTTATATTGGAGTGCCTGTTTTCAGGCAGAAATAGAACAACAGACGGATCACCGCTTCAAGCGCCCGCAGTACCTGGCGGAGGCCACACCCCTCGGTACGTTGCCGGGTTGAGTGCCTTGGGTTACCTAGGGTTGTGTTTGTTTGCTTGGGTAACGTCGCATACTGACGTCTACTTGGAGCTGGATAGCATTACTTCGGGTAGCCAGGGATCTTGGAAGCTTGTGGTGGTTTGCCGTTTCATGGCTTCGCCGTGCCTTCGCCACCTCCGTATCCATGCGAGACGTGCCATCCTTGTGTGGGCTTCAGCCCAGCGACTCCAGAGGCTCTAAACCCCAAATCCTGAACCCAAGTCAGTATTCAAACCGCTGGCCTCAAATCCTGAACCATATCCCCAAATCCTTAAACCCTGAACCCTAAACCCTAAACCCCCAAACCCTAAATTCTGCCTGGGAGTTCTTCTGATAGGACAGACCTTGGGCCGGCCCACAATCTGCCAAACAAGCCTTCAACGATCTTCAATGATTGCCACATGGAGCCCTTCGACGGGGTTCGGGCTATGCAGTAAGGCTTATAGAGTCTGAACAGTAGTTTGAGTTTCTATGTAATTGTCTTCATCCCATGTCGCATCTTTGCCTTGAGGCACGATTTCTATGACTATCGGGTCCGTCAAGCCGTTTCGACCCAAACCCACACCCCAAAGCTCAAAGCGAGAAGGCCAGAAGCTCAGCTGCCCCCCCCCCCCCTGCCTGTACCCTACCTTCTGCCTATACCATCCTAATATGCCCTAAACCTTCCACAACAGGCCCTGACGCATTACTCCGCACAGTCAAGGTCTGATCCTTAGCCCGGTGCTCTCGCACGGTGGTGGGGAGATGGGGTTCAGGGAGCGGGGGGGTGTGGGATTCAGGCCTTAGTCCCTAAACCCTAAACCCTAAGCCCTAAACTCTAAACGCCATCAGTTGCACGGGTGAGCTCCCATTAGTTGAGGGTTTCTCTGTTCTGGAGTGCTCAGCCCTTCGAGTGGTGTGTAGTCCGGCTTGATGTCTGGGCCACTGAACTCGTGGCTACAAGTTGGCAACGATCCATATCTGCCTAAGGCTATTTCGTACACGAACCCATGCATGATGCACAGTCATGTCGGTTCTTGTGCATTCTGTACCCACACTCGTATACACAAATAGATATGTGACACTCTATGTATACACAAGTAGATATGTGTACATCTTTGTGATGTATGTAGATACAGAGAGAGACTTCGAGCCGAGGGAAGTTAACTAAGTTAACTCGCCCAGCTGCCGAGGCTGGTTTCTCCCGACCCGCGCTCCTCAACCCTAAGCCCTATAAACACCCTACCCCTAGACCCAAAGCCAACTCTAACTCTAAACTCCTAACCCTGAACCCTGAGACCCCAAGCCTAAGACTACATGTGAGCCCTTTAACCCTCAAACCCCAGCAGGATGGGATCCGAAATCTAGTAGCACTCCACGGGGTTGCCTGAATTTGAAAGAACACACCGAAACGTTACAGACCCTAAGTCAAAAAACAAACCCTGAACCCTGAACCTTCAAAATAGACCCTAAACCCTGAACACCAAAAATAAACCCGAAGCCCTAAAGCCTAAAGCGACACACCCCAAAGCCCCTCAGCGTAGGGCCGTGCGCTCGAACGGACACTTGGCTTTGGCCGGGCACCTGGAAATGAGATGGAAGACGACGGGCTTCCTTGAAAGGGTCTAGGGTTGAAGTTGCAATAGGCTATAAGAGCTACTTTTGGAGTAAATATGGAGGCCGGAATTATTGTTGGCACCGTTTCTTAGGGTTCGTGATTATGTTCATTAAAATAGACTACAGTACAGCAGTGTTATTCCTGCTTATAGTATGGCTTATAGGCTACCACCCCAAAAATAATGAGGCCCCTACGTTGAGTCTTCAGTGCTCTGTTTGCCCCTATGGTTGAAGATGAAGTGAAAGAGTCTGCAGGGTTGTGTTGGGTTCACAGTCTAGGACATTTTCAGGTGGGTAGTTACCGTTATAGGAGCCTTATAGAAGGTCTATATATCTTATGGAAGCTTTATAGAAGCCCTAAAGAACCCCTAAACTCCCCACCTGTAGTTTTCTTTAACCCTAAACCCTAAACCCTAAACCCTAAACCCTAAACCCTAAACCCTAAACCACGGGTTTGACTGGAGGTTTGAGGGTTTCACAAATGCTGGCTTGGAGCTGCACTTAGTCTTTGGGGTCCGGCCTATGGGGCCTTTAGGGTTCCTTTTTAGGGTTTAGGGTTTAGGGTTTAGGGTTTCGGGTTTAGGGTTTAGGGGTTTAGGGTTTAGGGTTTAGGGTTTTCCGCTTCGGATCAAGTTTAGAAAGGTTGGAGTTTGTAGCAAGGCTGAGGGCTGGGATGTACTCAGCCCTCAACCTTAATATGTCAGAGCTGACAGCGCAGGTGGATTTAGCGTGCGGTTCTGGAGGGTTCAAGCGCATAGGCCTGCTAACAAGGGTTCACTTTCACGGTTGATGTAAGTGGAAGTTCACGCTAGACCGAAAGCCAGCCTCCTGAACCCTTCGTGCTCTTTGTTTCTCTGTCTCTCCGTCCCTCTCTGTCTTTCTCTTTTCCCTAAATTCTCAACCCCGAACCCGAAACCCTGCACAGTTCGGCGTGCAGCGGTGCCCAGGTGGGCGAGATTGTGATGGAAGGTTACGTCTCGGACAAGGTCGTGAAGGAGGCAACGCCCTGTAGGTTCTTGGAGGGTTTTATGTGGCCTGACAGTGGGGGGTTAGAGGCCATATGGGGCGTTTAAGGGTGTATGGGGCTTTACGTGGCTGTATGTCGGCAGGCGGCATAGAGGCGTAATTCAAAGCTTCGGGTTGCTCTAGAGAGCCTCAGGTATCGATGTTCCGCTAAATGTGAAGACACATTCTCGTACAACCAAGGAACCGTCAACACGCCTTGGGAGGGCTTGCGGATTCGGGTGTGCATCGGTTAAATGGGTAGTTCTCTAAATTAGGGTCCCTTTTTAGGTCCCCAATATAGTACGGCACCCTTATAAAAGGGGACCCTAAAAGGGACCCTAATTTAGAGAACTACCCAAATGCCATCATTTCCACGACTGCAATTTAGCAGGAAATCCGAAACGCCCCGAACTCACGGATTCCGCGTGTCACGGGATAAACGAACAGGAACTGTAGGTATCCGACTCTTGTGCGGCTGTCCGTCTTTGATTCATTTTTAGTAACCTTTTCTTCTCGGACAAGGAACTCAGCAACTAGGAATTGCGTTGAGTGTGTGGAGGGGACTCGAAGCCGTTACCTCCTGATCCGAAAAAATAAAAAGCGAAAAGCCTAAACCTCAAACCCACAAAAACCTAAAGTCGTATAAGGACCTTGAGGCGGATAAGGGGAAGGTAGGGGATGTGGTTTCTTGAAGCAGGTCTTATCAGACCCTTTTCAGATTCTTCTTGGAGGGGAGTGAGGCCGCCTACCCAAACCTCTAAGCCCTAAAACCCTTAACCCTGAACCCGAACAACCATCCAAAACCTAAACCCTGAACCCTCCTGATGTCTTTCGTCAGGCGATGTTCTTCGGATCCCATCTCGTGGTCGGCCACAAAGAGGTAGGGTGTCTGAGTAGGTCTCAGGTTTCACTCAAAGGGTTAAGGAGTTTCGGGTTGAGCTTTCGGGGTCTGTGATTTCAGTTTAGGGTTGTCTCTGTTCGCAGAGCTGCAGATGTTGTTGATATCAAGTGTCACAGGTGCATGCCTCTTGTAGTCATGCACTGTTTGTGCTCAGGAGGAGTATTCGGAGGCGGAATATCCCCTCATTAAACGTCAATTTAGAAGCTCGTTTGCAAATCCCAACGATCGACCCCCACGTTCCGACAGGGCCAGCCACTTTCGAAGACCTTTGCCACACCGAAAGGCGCGGTGCAGTTCTGCTGTCGGCCACGCAGTACTCTATAGCCTTTTTCCGCCGGCGCCAGCGCCAGCGCCAGC